>JBAMJV010010153.1:0-59656 GCA_037951105.1 Echinarachnius parma
GTTGGTTTCATTGTCAGTATAATCCTCAAACTCACCCAACCGTAATTCTAGTTATGAATATTCATGATACTGAGGAGAGTGCGGATGACGTACCATGACGTCATGACATTATGTTTATTCATGAACGCCCAGCCTAGCACCTTAATATATTACGTACTATCTTGGGTGAAAGTGCGTTGCACTCACTTACTATCTTCGGTGAAAGTGCGTTGCACTGTGTACTATCCAGGGGGTGTCACTCTGCCAGAGTGACGCGATTTTTTGGTCACCGGAAGGTACTACTACTGGTTGCATTATAGGCTACTTGGGAACTACAGTTAACCAATCACAGAGTAGTTCATACGCGTCGTCACGGGATCGAGGTCAATAAAACAAGTTCATATGCATACGTCACAATGGATCCCATTGTTCTCATAAGCGTGATGAAATCTAGGACAGTGGTGCAGAAAAATAGGCGCGATAGTCACGGGAGCTTCAAAAATCGTGTCACTCCGCCATATTGCCCATGTACAAAGTCTATTGGACACGTGACTTGCGCGCGTTACGTAAGCCTTCTAGTTATAAACGGGTTGGTTTGTTTATTCATAATTCTATGGTACTATCCATAGAATTATGAATAAACAAACCAACCCGTTTATAACTAGAAGGGCCAACTTATCGCGCGCAAGTCACGTGTCCAATAGACTTGGTACATGGGCAAGATGCAGGGGGGGGGGGGGGGTGTCACTCTGCCAAAGTGACGCGATTTTTGGTCACCGGAAGGTACTACTACTGGTTGCATTATGGGCTACTTGGGAACTAAAGTTAACCAATCACAGAGTAATCACATACGCGTCGTCACCGGATCGAGGTCAATTAAAACAAGTTCATATGCGTACGTCACAATGGATCCCATTGTTCTCATAAGCGTGATAAAATCTAGGACAGTGCGCAGGAAAATAGGCGCCATAGTCTACGCACATGCATAGCATGATGATTGGTCCATAGAAGTATGAATAAACAAACCAACCCGTTTATAACTAGAAGGCTCACTTAACGCGCGCAAGTCACGTGTCCCATAGACTTTGTACATGGGCAAGATGGCGGAGTGAACCGATTTTTGAAGCACCAAAGGAATACCACTAGACGTCATCGCGTAGTGACCTAGAAAGACTTGACCAATCATCATGCTATGAAGTGCGCGTAGACTATCGCGCCTATTTTCCTGCGCACTGTCCTAGATTGTATCACGCTTGAGAACAATGGGATCTATGGTGACGTATGCATATGAACTTGTTTTATTGACCTCGATCTGGTGACGACGCGTATGAACTGCTCTGTGATTGGTTTATGTAATTACCAAGTATCCCATAATGCAACCTGCAGTGGTTATTTCCTTTTGATGATCAAAAATCGCGGCACTCTGGCAGCAGTGACACCCCCCTGGATTGGTCAAGTATTTCTAGGTCACTACGCGATGACGTAGAGAAGTAGTACACGGGAGCTTCAAAAATCGCGTCACTCCGCCATATTGCCCATGTACAAAGTCTATGGGACACGTGACTTGCGCGCATTAAGTGAGCCTTCTAGTTATAAACGGGGGTGGTTTGTTTATTCATAATTCTATGGGCAAGATGGCGGAGTGACGCGATTTTTGAAGCTTCCGAACACTACTTCTCTACGTCATCGCGTAGTGACCTAGAAAGACTTGACCAATCATCATCCTATGAAGTGCGTAGACTATCGCCCTTATTTTTCTGCGCACTGTCCTAGATTTCATCACGCTTATGAGAACAATGAGATCCATGGTGACATATGCATATGAACTTGTTTTATTGACCTCGATCCGGTGAAGACGCGTTTGAACTACTCTGTGATTGGTTTATGTAGTTCCCAAGTAGCCCACAATGCAACGTAGAGAAGTAGTGGTTCCGGTGACCAAAAATCGCGGTCACTCTGGCAGAGTGACACCCCCCCTGGTACTATCTCAATTGTTCGCGCAAGTACGCTTGCGCGCGTTAGTGCGCAGAAAGGTAGTGCGCTGGTGCGCAATGTTTACGCACGGCTACGCTTAAAAGACAATGGTATATAAAGCGTATTTGACTTTAAATCATAAATCTTGTTCATGTGCAGGATTGACGAAATTAAAATTAAATACTCGATCAATTGCTCAATATTCCAAACATTTTAGCTCTTTGTGTTAGTCATAGGTTGTTTTTGATCAAAATAATTGATTTTGAACATGAAGCAAATAATCACCTTTTGGTTTCAGGCGATGATAAATTATCACTTCCTCAGCGTCGCTTTGGAAAGATAGCTACATCCAGATCGCCTCGGAAGTGATAGTTTGTCCCATCACCTTCACCAACTGTAATTATTTGCTATATATATGTATAATGTTAGAGAATGATAGTCGGCAGTTTCATAGTAACGGCCAGTGATAATCCGTGAAAGGTAGGAACAGTATTAGAAAAACTTTAAGAAAACGCCAGGGCATTAGGAATCATTGTGAACAGTATTCAAGAAAGACAAGAAACACGTGAAAAGAATATTGGCGGCTTTTGCCCCGACCCTCGCCCTCAGAAGCTATCGCACAACCAAATGTCATACATCTACAGACTGAGTTCTTTACATTGAAGATATTTTGTAATGACACCCTTCTCTACTATTTACACTTTTAAGGTCATTCCATATGGGAATTTGTGTGGACTGACTACAAGGAACGAACCAATTTCCTCGACCTTACCGAGCGCCCAGCCGACAGTCGTGTGTCATTGCTTCTGAAGCAAGACATGAGTAGAGACATCGTATTTAATACCAGATACACAGGTATACGTTTATTTCCTTAAGAAACGTGCTTGTACAATTTGTAGATAAATGCGCACATTAAAGTGATACCTGTAAAGTGTCAGATATTGCACAAAATGACATTTGAGACTTCAATCCTATATCAATATCATTGTAAAATACAATTGAAAGATTTGTGAAAGTTTGAAAGAAAACGAACACTGTTTACCTAGTGAAAAAAAACGAATATTGAGTTCATATTTTATCACCGAATACTGATGGTCTGCCATACATTTGTCGCAGTAATGAATGATCCGTTTGAGATATTCGCACCCATGTATGTTTACACACGTATTACATAATTCATGGAATTTGAACTCGCTCGGCTCAAAGTTCAATCTCCGGAATGTTCTCACGCGTGCTGCATGCGGACGTTCTCAGCTAAGACAATTGTACTTTTTTATCAAAAGCGTTAATTAACGCTTTTGAAATAACTGATTTTCAATGATAATTATCTTCATACCAAAGGGACATTTGAAAAAATTCTAACCCTATTTTATTCCTCTCTTACCATAAGCTAAATAACACGGCAGAAGAGAAACGAGGAAGCTCCAAGTATTTTTTCGTGGAGTTTAGACACTTTACAGGCATCACTTTAATTCGTTATCGTACAAAACAAATGAATGGTTGTAATGCTAATGGCAATGCTTGATTATCATGGTTTTAGAATTATGACATCAAAGTAATACACTTGCTGGATTAAAGGGATCTATTGTTCATTTTCAAAATCCTCAAAACCTTTTAGAACTATATACCGGTTCTCACACAGAAGCATGGAAAAGTCTTCGCTTTTCCAAATTTCTCTTTCGTTATAAAGATACGTAAGACAGATTTAGGTGTTCAGATGTATCATAATATCTTCTACATGTTCTAGATAACTGTGTACAAAGTCAGTGCAATGAGGAAGCGAATATCGTTTTGAATTTTCGCTCATTAATTACTCAGTCATAATAATGATTCATTTACTATGGCATTTTCACACATCACTCGGTGGATATACCAGATCACAGAAAAACACATTCTATCAACCATTTGCCAGTTTGTGCACATGTCAACTAGAATACTGTTCAAGTATAATTTCATTGATTTTGAATTTAGAATCTGCCCAAATTTACACATTTCATACATAGTCCATAACACGAATATTGCAAGTAAGTGTTTCAAAACTTTGTTATTAAAGAGTTATCATCAATGTAATAGTGGTAATTCGTAAGCCCATTATGACATCAAAAGTCCCACCGAAACCAGCTGAAATACTGTGACGTCATTAATTGTGTAAAATATCATTAGCAGACCATGTCCGATAGATAACGAACACATTTTATAGTGCCCTTTTAACATGACTCTGTTCAATCATCCTTGTTTATTAAGGAGAATAGTTGTCATTATGTGCACCTCTGCCTCACACTTGAAAGCACTTTGCTGTCTTTTGACACACAATTTTCCCGTAAAACATGCTAAATAAAGTTATTTTAATCTATCACGTCGCCCATAACCAAGTATCACACGCAGTATAGAAAATTCAGCGACACCGCATCAAAATACAGCTGTTGAACAATGGGCCAATATAATCGTGCCCGGACTTCGGCGGGTCTTTCAAGCAGATAAAGTAGGACGGTGTGTGACGTTGAATTTGTCTTTCTTTCCCTAAATGTCTCCGAGTGAATGATTATTGAGTATAAGTCGAAGTAAACCTTATTTACAAAATGCAATGAAATACATGCTTTTTGTGGCAAGAATGCACGTTAATGCTACGAAATCCACCGTAGGGAGAAACATCGTACGGCGCCCGGATCATTTGTGACCTAGGCATTAGCAGGCAATATGAATGCACTTATAGTTGTATAGAGTCGTTATGAGACATCATCTGCTAATGATAACGTGATCATGAAAAAGATCGAAAATGCTTTGTTTTGTAAATTATCTGCTCCGTGGTAAATAAATGTTGGCAGTTTTGTAAATTGCATGGTATGTGGTTTCTTCTCACTTTTACCGACAATTTTACGGCGATTTCACAGCGGACTGAATTTGACGTTACACACTTACAAGGCCATGCCTTGTTTGGCTCTCTAAGGGAAGTTTGTACACACATACAGTGTATGAATTTTGCTATAGTGCACGTTACCAGGTAGTAACGTGAACTATACTGGATTAAGCATCGGTAATCAACCAATAGGAATGCTCAATTTCCCTTCATTATGTCGTTCCCCTCGACTCTACGTCCTGACTGATGGACCCTGTCGGGTACCCAAGTAGAAGTAGAAGTATATAATCAGACAATGATTAGGCTAACTTGTATGTTATCAATTGAGTCGGATTAACTTTCAATTGCAAGTATATATGGAATAATCAATATGTCATTATGATTACTTCCATAGCTCCCCTCTCGGATGTAACCAGGTCAACATCACCATCAACAGATGATATCGTCGCAGCAGATAAGGGGTAAGGAGTAATACGAGAGATATTGGCGTAGATACGGTGGGGATGGGGGGGGGGGGGGGGGGAGATGTTAACATTCAAGAGGGCGCTCATTAAGTAAAAACTCATTGGTTTCAACCATTTTTAATTTTAAAATGTGCATGTGGTGCTTTGTTGAGATAACAATTAAATAGAAAGATCATCAACGTCTATTTAAAAACAACGTTCGTACATTTTTCAAAAGTGTAAGCAATTTTCTTTTTCAACGGCTGGTTCAAAATTATTGTGGGGCCCCCCAGAATAATTACACATAGTTATGTTTATGGAGATGTCAGCCGTCTCTGAACCGATTTGATCCAATAAAGTTTATTCTGTCATTAAAATTGTATACTCTTTCAAATTTGACACATTTTGTCATTACCTCACCAAAAAGGTTTTCGTGCAGCGCCCTCTATACCAAAACTCAATTAACCCTTTAATATTCACGCCATAATGGTCCAACCTAGAACCCTAATTACACAAGTTGGCACACTAAACTTGCAGGTATGCATTAGGGTGTAACTTGAAACCCATAAACATGCACCTTTCAAGGAGCTTACAATTATAGTATGCGGGTTGCCTTTTTAGCGCATACTACTCTTTCATGAACGTGAACAAGTATTAATAAATATTGAATTATGTCTTAAAAACGCAAAATGAAAGGCGAGTTTTCACAAAATAAATGTTTTTCTTCTTCTACAATTCACCAGAAAACACAGGAAAAGGAAAATTGCTTAGAAATATTTGTCGCAATGTCGAAATGTTCGAACATAGTACAACACTCTACCTTTAATTGCCTTATACCCTTACCACGTAAAAAAAAGTAACTTGTTTTCTCGTTTATCAGTATAACATGATTATGTTATACGAATAAAGTAAGTTTTTACAATATTGTAAAGAAAGTAAGTAAGAAATCGAAAGAAAGTAAGCGTATGTCCATTGACCATTATCATACTAATAACATAATCATGATATATAAATAATAAACGATCCATATCTACTAGGAAACCGTATAAGCGTGACAAAATATACACTACAATCTTTATTTAACAACAGGTCCCATGAATTGGTAACTGAGGATCAGCTCGACAACCTGTCTGAAGGTTTTCCTCACAAGATCTTTCATAAGTTTTGCCGCCATCTTGCGGGTATGGATTACAACCAGGCCGAAGCAATATTGGCTCGTTTCAATAACGACTTCGAAAGAGCCACACGACAAGTCCTTGCGGATTGGAAGACCAAAACTGGTGGTAAGATGGCTGACCTCTGCGTTGCACTTGAGAGGGCTGGAGCGGGTGGCAAAGCTACGCTGTTGAGAGAAGGTCAAGGTGCTGTCACACATTTACACGAACCTCAAGCCCGGGAAAGGGGAAACTCAATACTACCGTAGAAACCCGCTGTGAAGCACCTATCGATGTTTTGTGTTTAAAGAGCGCTCTCAAACACCAAAGGCAGACATTATTCAAGAATGCAAATGGGGGTAATGAATAATTGAATATTCATGAGAATAATAACGAAAGTGAATCTCATAAAAACGCCGCCTAAAATAGACAATGTGACTGTGTTTGATATGGGGTGTGTACAGGGGATCCCACCCCCACGAAGCTCCTGTTCCCGTTGTTAGTGAAGATTCAAACAGATGAATCAACTCACAGGAACGAACATGAGAGGACAATTTGTAATGAAGGTATATAGGATATCTTAAATGCAGACAATCACAGTAAAGCTTCAATATACGCCTACATGTATGGAGTACTATCAACGTTATTGCCCCCCCCCCCCCCCCCCCCGTTCGTCAAGTAAACGTTTACCACCTTATACACCTCTCTGGGTTGCATTAATTCAGCCACTGGTGGCCTATATGTATGTGTGTTTATTGTTTCAATACAATGGTTTCCTGTTGTTCGGTTTAAAGACTCAGGAAAGAGGTAAATGGGGGTATTTGTGACGGTATTATAAGCTTCGTTTGTACAACATAAATTGTTATTGTTCCTTAAATTCGTGACAACTTGCTCCTTCGATAACACTTTATGCCATGTACATTGCAAGATCATTCATCCACCCACTGAACAAAAGCTATTTATGCATACATCAGAATGCTTGACAACAGACAATGCTTGCCTGACCTTTCATAGAAAGCATATTTGATGAAGCGAGAACGATAACGTGTGTTCATTCAAACTTAACAAATACATGTATAACCTGATTGTGTCGTGTCGTGTGTCAGCTTCGTATTACCAGGGTCAGATCCAGGAAGGTGAAAAAAGAAAAATGATTATGAGAAACAAGAATCATGGAAAAGAGATGACACAGCGAATGAATCACAGACAAGTGAAAATTAAAAAAATAGAAAATAAAAAAATAGAAAAAAAAAATCAAAACAAAATCAAAAAGCAAAAACATAAATGAATGTAACGTGTAATTTACATTTAATCGCAATATAAATATAAACATTGAACTTAATTCCCAAAATAATGTTAACAAAATGGCACACCTAAGAAGATTCGAACCAGTTCCATCAGGTTGATGGGTTCGATTTCCGATGAGCTAACTAACAAACTTCATATGTTACGTGGTTTTTATCCTTCTATATCTCTAAACCTCCATGGCTAAATTAGGTGATATTTGTTAAGTTCGAAAGAACACATGTAATTGTTTTGGCTTTTCTATGAAAGGTCAGACAAGCATTGTCTGTTGTCAAGCGCTCTGATGTATGCAGAAATAGCTTCTATTCTGTTCAAGGGGTGCATTATCTTACAAGGTTGGGGCAGGGTCTGCATGGAACAATACGAATGTGCGTCGTACAAATAAAGCTTATTATACCGTTACAAACACTCACATTTACCCTTTTCCTGAGTCTTTAAACTAGATAACAGGAAACCATTGTATTTAAACAATAAACACACATGGGCATACCATAGGCTGAATCAATGTAGTCAAGAGAGGTGTAGGGTGGTAAACGTTTACCTGACAAACGGGGGGAGGGGGGGGGGGGCATGAACGTTGATAGGTCATGTAGGCCTACATTGAACGCTATATGAATTTGAAATATCCTTATATACATTCATTACAAATTGTCCTCTCATGTTCGTTCCTGTGAGTTGATTCATCTGTTTGAATTTTCACTAACACCGGGGACAGGAGCTTCGTGGGGTGGGATCCCCTGTACACACCTCATATCAAATACAGTCACATTGTCTATTTTTGGCGGCGTTTTCATAGGATTCACCTTCATTATTATTCTCATGAATATTCAACTATTCATGACCATCATTTGCATATATACTGTCTTCCTTTCGTAGTTTGGGAGCGCTCTTTAAAAACAAGACAGCAGCAAGTCATCGATAGGTGCTTCACAGCGGGTTTCTACGGTATCTTGGTTCAAAGGTTGGCTCTGGTAGTGATTTTCACACTGTCATTCGAGATGTCCCTGCGGATTAGAAAGCTGACACTGGTGGTTTTCATGTCCGGGGGAGGAAAGCACTCAGAACAATATTGCAAGAATTTACAGTTATGCCGTACAAGAGGTCCTGGTGGGTTGGAAAACCAACACTTGTGGTAAGGTGCATGACCTATAATGATGCATTTGAGACGACTGGTATATCTACGAATATAAGGTCGGGGAGTTGCTCTAAATTGAGTAGATAGCTCGGGCCTATTACTATCTATCTATACTACCGTCGTTTTTTTAAATATCTATGCAATGTCTGTATTATTTCTTTTGCTAGGATAATATTTCATTAATACAATTAAGTATGCAATTCATGTGGATGTGCATTATGATAAAGTAAAGTCGTCATATAAAACTTAGCAGTTTAGAGAAGGTTGAAATACTGCCGGGTAATTAGAAGCGGGGCCTATGTACTACGTTTGTTTCATTTTAATGAACAACGGCAAGAAAATGTCTGTATTGTCCCATTCTGTTAAAGGGGTAGTACAGTTTTGGTAAGGCTGAACTTTAGTAACCAAATCTGGACAGTAACATTATAAACTAATAGTTATTACTCCACCATGCTCGAAAGGTATACAAAATTACAAACG
Source organism: Echinarachnius parma (assembly GCA_037951105.1). NCBI lineage: Eukaryota > Metazoa > Echinodermata > Echinoidea > Clypeasteroida > Echinarachniidae > Echinarachnius > Echinarachnius parma. The sequence continues at coordinate 9,328 of JBAMJV010010153.1, forward strand.
ACTAAGTAAAAAGCCCGTTATCATTAAAAAAGAGCCATTAAAACACAAGAGGGCGCTTTCTAAAAAGGCATTGGTTTCAACCATTTTTCATACAAAATAATGCATCTGATGTTCTATTGAATTTTGAAATAATGATTAAGTAGATAGATCATCAAAAATATTAAAAAACGCTTTTGAACATTTTTGAAATCAGATCAAATATAATTATTGATATTTCAGCCGTTTCTGGACCGATTTTGACCAAATAAAGTTTATTCTGCCATTAAAATTCCATGTTCTCTCAAATTCGACACTCAGTTTTTCATTATCTCACACAAAAATTGTGATGTGCCAAAACTAAACTACCAAAACTAAACTACCCCTTTAACTTGTATCTATTTTTTAAATATTAATTACAGCATTCTATCAATGCTTTGACTAAGATATAAACTACAATATCTCCTCTTCAATGCAAGTGCATGATCATGTTCTATGTAAAAATAAACTGTTGTTTAACCGTTTCTCCACGCCACTGAGTCTCATCATCTTGAAGGTAATGTTTCTCGCAAATAATTTAATGTACCCTGGTTATCAAAAGAAGTTCCATTGAATTTATATATACCATGAGATTGTTACCATTATATCAAAAGGGACGTTATAAATAATATCCGCGAAATGAATTGGAATAAAATGCAGATCTTCAAATGCACTCATCTTGATCCAGGGCCCAAATGAAAGAACCGGCCACTTAATCCTGAATAGTCTCATTTAAGTCGGTGAATGGTGTTTGTGGACATGGTGTCGTCCAAACTAATAAATAAATCACTTAATGAAAATCTATGACTTTTGTGTTTGAATTATGAAATTGCCCAATAAAGCTCTTATAAAAATGCTAACAATCAAAGGGTGCAGAGATATATTGAAATCGCAAACAGTACAAAACTACAAGCAAACATTTCGGAAACCAGAATAAGCATAATAAGTAATTGAGTATTTTTATCATCCATGCTCCAAAGATTGTACTCAGTTGCTGGTTGTGAAGAAATGCCAAAGATTGCGTTTAAAAATATGTTTTATCTCTTGTAATAATTGAACAACAGTAATATTCAATATATGCTTGACTCAATCACGCGTAAATTTGTTTGACATAATACCAAGATTTTGTATTGATATGCATTTGAATGTTTAAACACAAATCTTAATAAACGTGTTTTATAATTCCCATGCAAATTGTAAATATATGTTACTTATTGTTACTGGAATAATGTAAATGTGTTAAATGCATTATTATTTGTTGAGACAGATAGTAATGTATTTAACAAAATTAATCAGCTACCTCATTCATCAGTATCATAACATGTACATACAACGCTCAGACTTGCCACCGTGTAATTATGATGTGCACAACTATATCATTATGCTAATATAAAATGTCTTTCAGTTGTTCGGATTAATCACTTCGCACCCTTGTATTCTATACTTGTTTTGATAATGAATTGCATGACGAGTGCAAGACTTGCATGATTATAAAAATAAATACATGTTGATGTATTGTTTGAAGAATATGCTGTATTAACACATTTTGTTTTCAGTTCTGCTGAATGGATTATTGCTGTTAAGTTATTATTCTATTCTATTTCAGTGATCTTATATTGGTGAAAAAGTCAAATATCTCTATCTCTTAGCATACCGTTTGAAATCACTTGTGATTATTCTTATTTCTCGTGCCTATCATTCTTATAAAGTAGTATACGATGAATTAAATTAATGATAAAGTAAAGTTCTGCTTTGTCCATGTTTAAATCTATTTTGGACACCGTAAAATACCTAATAAATGTATGATTATAAAATGTATATATATAAATATATGTTGATCACAATATCAATGCAGGTAACATTCTATATGATGTGTTAATGTTGGACATGTTACTTTAAGTTCTGGAATACTGGAATACTACTTTTGTTTACTTGAATAATTTTTGTCTGAAACCTTATGTTCTGAAACCCTGTGGACTTGAAGACATGCATCCGTTTCATTACCATAGTTCTCTTAGAACAGAACGGCATGACCTTTAACAATATGCATGCAATTAACATGTTTGCCGTGACTTGTAAAATAAGACATAAACTAATGATTTATGAGAATTGAAGGCATCTAATAAGTGAAACAATGCATGTACGTTGTATATAGAACCAGGAGGTTTAAATAGTTCATTCAAACACCACAATGCGATACATGGGTTATGTATAAAGCATATTATATCAAACATAATATGCCTGATATACATATATATGATGTGCCTGATTATATGATTGCATTATGTGATTACAATTATGTCAATACAATACAATATGCAGGGGATACTGCGAAATTAGGGCAGTAATAAAAGCTCATAGAGATAGGCCTTGAAATATCCAATGTCAACATATTAATTGTTGTTTATACATCTACAATTAATAGGTATAATACAAATATAAAATTCAGTTTAAAACATCAAATAACCACAGATTGACACAAAAGGTACACTGTTGCTCATTGTCACAGTAGACTTGAACCAAGCCTAGTTTGTTTACATGTGTATGGGCAAGGACCCCAGCACGAGCACGCCGCGGTGATGTTTTGTCGGGTATTATTTCGTTGTATCGCTCCAGTAGGCAGCGCTGGTTTAACTTGTATTTGCTTATTTGTTGGCCCGGCGTAGCAGCGAAGTCGGTTGTTAAATTATGGGATAGTGCGGGCGCGTGCCACACCGTGATTGGTGCGCACGATCGGGCACCGCACCCAGTTCGGGTTTGCTGAGCTGTAACTCGGGGCTGCGCTTTACATATAAATGATTTCCGCACCTAGTAACAGGACGCTAGGCTCGTAGCCGTACTTGTAGGGCCAATTGTAAATGAGCGTTAAGTCACATGATAGTATGGTGATTGATGATTGGGTAAATTAATGATTGGTGTGAGAGGAATTTACACTTATCAGTTGGTGATATGGTGATTGGGTGAACGGTTTTGTACACTGCTCGATGTGGTGATTCTGGGAATGAGTTTTGGGGCATTTTGGTGAGATGTCGGAAGCCATTAAGATCTGATTGAGAGCGAACCTGTTTGAGCACCAATAGGAGGCGTGTCTCGAGGCAAGGGGGAGTTCTGGGAGATTTAGACCAGAGGTCTTTTGTGCATCGAAAAGCGTACTGATTTCTGAACATATGAATATTTAGAGGAGAATGTAACATATCCAAAAATATGAGTCTCCCTGGGTGTATCCGTGGATAAAGGGATCCTTTGCGCCTCCAAAAGTTGGCCCCTGGGGATTGTCCGATGCTTCTATATTGTGCGATTGTACCGTGTTAATCGCCGCTCACGACTCGCCGCGGCGTGGTCAGCGCATCGTAGTTTGGGACCGGTTTCGGTTTTTCAAATTTCCCTTTCGTTACAAAGATATGTACGATCGAAGTATTCAGATAAGAAAAACTCCCCCGGAGTTTTTAAACCGTGTACAAAGTGAGTGCAGTGAGTTAGTGAATATCACTTTGCATTTTCGCTCATTACTTGGCCACGCAATGTCCATTTGACTTGAGATTTTCACACAATACCCTGTGGACATATGAGATAACAACAATATACATTGCATCAACCCTTCATCACTTTTTGCACATGTCAACAAAGTTACTAGATCCCTTTAAAAAAGTTTAGGTACCCGTACGTTTTTTTTAAAGAATGTACACTTTGTAAAATAACTATTGTAAATACCTGCATATGTGCTAATTAGATTGTAAACATTGTACATACTAATTTATTGACTTGGTTGATAAATGTATTCATTATCATAATTGTTCATACAGTTTTGCTTACCACATTGTTTAGCGCAGGGCATAGTATACGGTTCATGATCGAGCATGTCTCGTCCATGTACGTATTTGTTAAACTACATTTATTATTTTAGTGAAATAATGGCGGCCAGCTAAATGATGTACTCTCTTAATTTCTAGGACTTATTTTTAAGCCCAAAGGATTTATTATTTTGTTTAAGTCCAAGTGGACTCAGATAAGGGACAAAACCATAGGACTTAAAATCAATCTATCCTAAGACTTACAATTTTAAGTCCATGTAGGACTTAAATTTTAAGTCTATTGGATTTATAATTTAAATCTTTCACGACCACTTTTTAAATCTTCTTAGATTTATTTCTAAAATAAGTCCATCATGGATTTAACTATTAAAGTTTTGATTTTAAATCTTCTTGGATTTATTTCAAAATAAATCCATGATGGATTTAAAAGAAAACACTTAAAAGAAAACGAGTTGATACACTTTTTCTGCTGGTGTAAATTTGTTTATTTCATCTAAATTGAAATGTACATTTATTTCACAATAATATAAATCAAAACATATAAAGAATCAATATAAACCCTGGACCTGTACATACATACAATTGAACAAAAGGTTCCTTTGACAAATTATATATACTGCTACAAGCAAACATAAATCAAATGTAGCAACTGCACTTAGCGGAGTATACAGTGTGTATCAAAAAGAGTGGTACAGTCAGAAAAAATTGTTTTTTTAATATAAAAATTGTTCGGTATTTGATATCATATCAAGGCGAATAAATGCTCTTTATGTTGCTATTTTAATCATACTTATTGCTTTAGTTAATCAAGAGATATGCCACGTTTTAAGCGATGAGGCAAAATCCCGTTTGTGCCACTTTTTTGTATTTATCGTCGAAATTGTCATGAAGGTTTTAACAATGGAATAGTATTATTGCTGTAAATAGATAATTATGAGGAAAATACTGACCAAAATCCGCCAAAGCATCTTCCAGAATGATATATAATACTTAGTAACAAATACACAAACACAAACACAAACACACACATACACATACGTACATACATACACTAATGAGCGTGTGTGGTGTATGAATGGTGTGTTTGTGCATAACTACTAATTACACACATACACACAAACACAAACATACATACACCCACACACACAAGCCAATGTGAGTGTGTGACATACGTACAAAACTAAAGTATATCATATTAAAAGATGCTTCAGTAATTTCTTCCATCTTTGTCCTCACAAAGTAATTGTTTTGTTGTTGAATCTTTCATGACAATTTCTTTGATGAATACGAAAAGTGGCACAAATGGGATATTGTCTTGCCGCACTAAACGTAGCATAACTCTTGATTTACAAAAGTAAATGATATGATTTAAAAAGCAAAAGAAAGAGCTATCATTCTGCTTTAATATGATACCAAATACACCTAAATTTTCAACAAAAATCATACCTAGATAATTTTTTTTCCTGACTGTACCATGTTTTTTTGATACAGACTGTATAAAACACGACGTGCTTCCATCCTGATTGTAAAGTTCTATCAAACTTGACGAAAGAAATAAGCATTTTCATAAATATCAGAAATACAATTTGGTATGATTACTACACATTTGTATCAAACTTATAATTAATTTCTATACATACAACAATTAAGGTAACACTGACAAATTATCGTAAATAAAACAAATAAATAAAACTGAAAATTACAATATAAAATATACAACTTCATGGGATAAAGTTATCAAAATTAATAGTGTTAAATTACTCATTGCAATCCAGGTTTATATATAGCCCAGAAAAAAGCAGCACGGTTGATTTTTAATTTCTGGATGTCAGAAATTCCTTATTAGCCTTATATCTGTCAGCTAGTGTATTTTATGCTGAAGAAAATGAAACACACAACGATATTGGTTAAGCCTTGGTAACACATGCCCTTAGAATGCTGCACGAACAACTTTTATACCATATTGCAGCCATACAAAATCAATCGTACGTACAATGTTAAGGGATTTGTGACCATGGCTGTAAATAGTTTTGCTTACACATATTATCTGCTAACAATAAGAATAAATAAGTAATGATTCTGTTGGAAATCCGTAATACTTGCATGTTTTGCATGGAACTACATGGTGTTTATATTAACAAAAATTAGTAATCTTCAGTGAATAAGTAACTAAAGTACCAAACCAGACAAATCTGACGATGGAATTAATACTGAATACTAAGAATTAGTAATAGTTGGTAGCTATGATACTTCTTCAGCCAAATTACATCACTTTTGCAAATTGTTGTACATGTATTTACAGCTGGGAAACCAGTATTCATTCAAAGGCAACTGAATCCGAACGGACACTTTTTCACAGCTAGGTAAGCACCAAGCACGCCGTCCAAACTCTGTGGTCGGCTTGTGACTTACATGAAACACTCCTTTTGCTAAAGAAGCGTAGAAGCAATACTCTTGTGACATGAATATATCAAAACTCTTGTGTGCCATTTTTGGAGGTCATCTTGCATAACTAAAAAAATTACATTTCATGAATACTGATTTTATACATTAAATTATGATTACTGCACATTTAAATCAAACTCATAATTCATTGCTCAAAACTGCGAATTGACTGTAAATTCTTACTGGAGTAACAAGAAAATTTTAGAAAATAATCAGCAGTATGGTACATAATATGAGAGAAGATGTAAAAGAAAAAAAAATAATTAGAAAAAAAAAAAAATCATTGTTAAATTGAAAGTAAAGGGGCCAGTATAATACCAGCAATGATATTGTCTTAATTATACATTCCATAGTTGGTACTTTGTAACAGTTACTCAGGAGAATCTGTAAAGGTTTCATTGTAAAAGGCGTAGGCAGAGTGATATTAAAGACAAACATAAGAAAGAAAGAAAAATAGATACAACTGGCTTACTGCATGGCAATATTAATATTGTATTACAATTATTATACTCATTATTATTACTCATGGATTTCAAAAATCTTATTTTACATGCAAACCGAAGGCAAAAATGGGAACACATGTCTAACTAGTGTAATAATATTACTTCACATCATTATGCATAAGAATAAATCACAAACTTCACCGTGCCAATCATGCTATTGACATCACAATAGGTTACATTATACACAGTAAACATAAAAACAAAACAGCGAAAATAACAAGAACCTTTTTCATACCGAGTTCATGATACAATTGTTATTTTCTCCGAGTCTTCTTAAATCATGTCAAAGACCCATAGTCTTCCAAAGTTTAAGTTCTCTGACTGTGACAGTCCAAAATGTTATTAAGAAGACTCAACAGTCAACATCAGTTTTTCCTGACATAATATTTATTTGCAGTGGTAATGTTCAAACTAAAATTATGGAATCACTGTTCTTCAAGATTTGTCACAGTTCTCTATCCATAATTGGGCTAAAAACAAACACTGTTCTCCACTCCACATAAGTTCTGCAAAAACAAAGCAGATTACAGTTTCTCAAAGTTACTTCAAAATCGGCTTCTTTCGCTTTTTGAAGTTCCGCTTAACCAGCGTACTGAACGTCAGCACACTGACCAAAGAGTCCATGTTCCGATAACACCGACGATGTCGAGTCGCTCCTCGTCGTCCACAACGATAACGCTTGAAACGTCCAACCTGGCGTTCGCGTACTCTTGCGACGTGCTCGCGATCTGCAACCTTCAACAGACGATCTCCGTCCGGCCCATTGTTGACTCCACGATCTCCTCCGATGACCAGGCTCCACCTTTCAACGTCGCTGACGTCCATCCCAATGACGCTCACCTTCATACCGCCAATGCTCACCTTCCCTTCGATGTCGCTGACCTCCATTTCGGCGAGGAAGACAGCGCAGATAGCGGCACCTCCCTCCGTGAAGTCCCTCACCTTGCCACGGATGTTGCTGCTTACGATGCTCCCCACCTCGACTCCGATGACGACCACCTTGCCGAGGACATCGTTGACCACCACACCAACTCTCCAGCTGCAGCAAGGGCACCCTCTGGAACCGCAGTCCCTCTGCTCCCGCAGACATCTCACGCACCTTCCCCGGCGTTGCTTCGCAGATTGGCTCAGCGACGTCTCCCTCTGCATCCTATGAATAAAAATGTGAGAACGAAAAGTAATCTTTTCACGATACATATGGAGAAGGCCTGACAAGTTCAATAAGTACAATAGAAGACGTTTACGATTCTAAATATTTGCTCATAATCTAATGATTATTTACAAGGGAATGCAAACAAAAAAAGAAGAAAAATATCTGTTGATTATTGTTAGTATTACGAGTTGCACCACCTAGTCTTATCCAACAAAGAAAACGGACCCTTTAATAGGGGGCCATATTATGACGGCGATGGCCAACGGTCGGCGAGATGGACGATGAATGCACAATCTTCTCCGCTCGCGCTCCTCCTCGAACTCATCGCCAACAGATCGATGACAACCAAGAGCCACCACATGCCGAACTTAGCCATGCTGGACACCATGACCAACATTTACATTGATCTCTTATCGTTCATCCATGTTAGGAGACTTGGCCATACATGTAATACGCGGGGTAATACGACCCTTCGGGCGCATAAAAACTAATGAGAGTTATGCCACCAAATCAAGACCATTTTTTTTTATTTACACATTTCTGCTTTATTGAAACAAAATAAGAGTATTATCAGTGAATCTAAACACAACACAAAAGTTGCCCCTAATTCTAAAACAAGTCCTTGTAATTTCAAAACCTGGAATTTTCACAAACTGGCGTTCGCGTACTCTTGCGACGTGCTCGCGATCTGCAACCTTCAACAGACGATCTCCGTCCGGCCCATTGTTGACTCCACGATCTCCTCCGATGACCAGGCTCCACCTTTCGACGTCGCTGACGTCCATCCCAATGACGCTCACCTTCATACCGCCAATGCTCACCTTCCCTTCGATGTCGCTGACCTCCATTTCGGCGAGGAAGACAGCGCAGATAGCGGCACCTCCCTCCGTGAAGTCCCTCACCTTGCCACGGATGTTGCTGCTTACGATGCTCCCCACCTCGACTCCGATGACGACCACCTTGCCGAGGACATCGTTGACCACCACACCAACTCTCCAGCTGCAGCAAGGGCACCCTCTGGAACCGCAGTCCCTCTGCTCCCGCAGACATCTCACGCACCTTCCCCGGCGTTGCTTCGCAGATTGGCTCAGCGACGTCTCCCTCTGCATCCTATGAATAAAAATGTGCGAACGAAAAGTAATCTTTTCACGATACATATGGAGAAGGCCTGACAAGTTCAATAAGTACAATAGAAGACGTTTACGATTCTAAATATTTGCTCATAATCTAATGATTATTTACAAGGGAATGCAAACAAAAAAAGAAGAAAAATATCTGTTGATTATTGTTAGTATTACGAGTTGCACCACCTAGTCTTATCCAACAAAGAAAACGGACCCTTTAATAGGGGGCCATATTATGACGGCGATGGCCAACGGTCGGCGAGATGGACGATGAATGCACAATCTTCTCCGCTCGCGCTCCTCCTCGAACTCATCGCCAACAGATCGATGACAACCAAGAGCCACCACATGCCGAACTTAGCCATGCTGGACACCATGACCAACATTTACATTGATCTCTTATCGTTCATCCATGTTAGGAGACTTGGCCATACATGTAATACGCGGGGTAATACGACCCTTCGGGCGCATAAAAACTAATGAGAGTTATGCCACCAAATCAAGACCATTTTTTTTAATTTAAATAAGAGTATTATCAGTGAATCTAAACACAACACAAAAGTTGCCCCTAATTCTAAAACAAGTCCTTGTAATTTCAAAACCTGGAATTTTCACAAACTGCTATCAGGCACACATGTTGCTGTAATATCAGCTACATTTCGTGAGAAATTGAACAATTTGAAGGAAAGTCATTTCTTTGCGGTAAGTCTTAAGTAAGACTCAAGTTAGAAAGTGTGCACATGCATCATCCAAATCTGCTGAATACTCTAGACAATGTGAGTACAATTTCAATAATTTCAGTGCTTTTTATCTTTTGATAAAAATTGTTAAATATTAGCCATTCGATGAGTATTTATTGCAAGTCTACAATTTTACAAACATGAACAGTGCTACTGTTAGCGCTGCGGTCGGCCGGACTGCGGCGACTCATAGCACAGGCCAGGGTACGCGCATTATTGCATGCAGACTGCAGTCTGTCATGTAATCCCGGGGCGCTAGTTGTTCGCAGTTAGGCCTACTTAGATGAAATTTACATATTTATCGTCGGCTGTTGACTCCCAGATTAATCTATCACATCCTATTGTATTCATACTACATTATGCTTACCTTTGAGTAGCTTTGTCACACTCCCATCGTCATCGATTTGTTCGAGAAATTCCTCCATCATTCCACAATGACAAGCCGCGGCGTCGACGTCGCTTCGTGAAATCCAAAATGGTAGTCAAAACGGGTTTCAACTTAACTCTTGCGAATTGCATGACGTCATTTGTGGGTAGTCTGATTGGCTTAAAGTTTTAAGTCCCCATTAGACTTAGATTGCGAAGCCAAATTTTAATCGAAGGGTATAGAAGGCCCAATGAAATAAGAATTTAGGACTTAAAATATTTTAAGTCGTAAGAAGGACTTAAAATTTAAGTCCTAGAAATTAAGAGAGTATACACATTGTCCAAATGCATAATTCACAAAATGATTAATACACTATTAACAGTGCCATCTGCAGTTTGTTTGCATGTAATCAAGGTGGTTTGCGTGTATATACTGTATATTCACTTTTGAATGTTCACAGTGCAGTTGGAAATTGTATAGCCCACTTTGTAAAAATAATAATACCAAGAACAGTACCATTTACAGCATGCATTTTATTGTGTTTGTTCCGTCATTAACATGTTTTTATTATATAGTTGCAACCTTCCTAGTCAGTATAATATTTCATTTCGGTATTTCAAATGTGTATATTCGCACAATTATAATACAGTTGGTTCGACTATAGTAGATACAACTTGGTTTTTATAAAGCACAACAGTTATACTTTGTCTTTTATATACCAAAAAAGTACAGCGCGATATTGCACGCTTTTAATGTAAATACATTCGCACGAACATTCGCATACTACTCTTTTAATGTATTGGAGTGGAAATCCACTCTTTTGTCCACCTTTAAAGGAGCCATATTAGTGACCACTTCGTTTAGAGTGGAATCCACTCCTAACTTAGAGTGGACCCTCTTTTAACCCGATCACTACGGGGACCGAGAATTCTCGGTCCCCGTTGCGCCTACTCATATACGGGAACCGAGATTTCTCGGTTCCGAGCAAGGGCTATATTAATTGCATAAACATACACGTATGTATCTTGTAAGTACAATATAATTTGGCTGAATACAAAGATTGAACCCTTGGCTACATGTATATCAAGTTTGCCCGACTCTAGTTGCGTGATTATTGTTTTATTACAATTTTATCATGGTAATACACAAGTCTAATTTCAGGATATTCGTATACAAACACATACAAGCCAGAATCATAGTTTACGCAGAGAATTTCACTTCGCTGACCCTATACTATGCATATCGATCGCCTCTATTGTGTGAACTACTTGACCAGCGAACTCACGCTAGGTTGAATAGAAGCGAATACAATGCCATGGTCAACCAGATATCGATCGGTTCTTTTGTGCGCGCCCAGTCAGTGGGGTAACTCGACCGGTCCGTAAAATAATCTCGAATATAGCTATTAAAGCAGTATATCTATTGCCGTGGTAAAAGGGTTAATTCCAATCTGGAGTGGATATTTTTCACTCTTTTCAGGGGTGGATTTCCACTCCCCCTTCCACTCCTTAAGGAGCCATATTAGTGACCACTTCGTTTAGAGTGGAATCCACTCCTAACTTAGAGTGGACCCTCTTTTAACTCCAATCTGGAGTGGAAATTTTTCACTCTTTTCAGTGGTGGATTTCCACTCCCCCTTCCACTCCTTAAGGAGCCATATTAGTGACCACTTCGTTAAGAGTGGAATCCACCTCTAATCTAGAGTCAATCTATCTAGAGAGGCAATATTCATCCACACGCACATGAAAACAGACAAACACGCACGCATACACACATACCTGCACTATACATACTCAAATATATACATTGCACAGATAATGGAAATAAATTATTGTGTCCACCAGAACGATGCTCTGTGCACATATGACATGTGACAGTTCACATTTCACTGCAAATGAGCTCAAAAACTTCAAATAATTCAAATAAAAAAAAACAATAATTTTCACAAACATTTTAGTGCAAGGAAAAGGTAAGTAATTTTCTTTCACAACGTTTTATGTTGATAACATGCCAAAAGAATATCATGATGAAAGGGGAGAATTTTGCTGTCCTGTCTTGTTCGTGATGGAAACAAAGGGTGAACAGCTTGTCCACTGCGCTCTCATCGTTCTGACGGTTACACAAACAAATATTATGATACAGTGGCACCTCACTTTGTTACATGAAAGTAAAATAAACAAAATAATGTAGAAGGGCTGGGATTAACAAAATGGCCTCGTCGAAAGAGGGCATATTTATATCAGAGCTCTTATAAAGAGTTTCCAGTATATTCATATTTCGATTCAAATTATACCTACATTTTCACTGACATATTGGACATTTTAATTACATAAAAATTCCAAGAAATGTTGGCTTTACCTGGTTCAATTGTTTTTATTTCTATTTAACAGAAATTGAATCCATTTTGAAATAAAATATTTTTACATTGCACTGAATTACAAACACACATTAAATTAAAACTTATGGATGTGTGAAGGATGCCCTTTGTTGTTAACTTAATAGCTGACTTTTGAAAGAAAACAGCCCTGTATCCCAGCAGCATTTATGTTTGTTTTGTATTGTTTTAAAGTTCAAGCATTATTTAATTATACAGCCGCTTTGGCAGAGTGGCATATTATATACTTAAATATGTTAGTGTTGTATAATTATGAACAAAGTAGGTGTAATTCTAAAGATCACAATACATTTAAAGGAATAATTAGGTTTTGGTTTAGAGGGCCCTTTGATTATTATGTGAGATAATGAACAACTAAGTGTAACAGGTTAAAGTGCACACAATGTTAGAGACAGAAGTTACTTTATTTCATAATTATCTGTTCAGAAACAGGGCTAAAATTCATAAATCCATCCAATAAGAATACATGTTGGAGACCAACCTTTAGGCAATCATTTTAAAGGATAATATACAGTTTTAGACAAGCACAATGTTAGTAACTAAAACTTGTAAGTTACCATTGAAATAATTACAATAATAATTTAATACACAATATACATACAGTCGTTCATAAAACGGTGCCAGCCCAAAACTTAAACATCATGTTTTAGCCTAGGCAATGTTTATCCCACTCTTAATGATTCGAGCTATTAACTTGTCTTCACATTGGGCAGATAATTTATCTATATTGAGGACATTTTAATATCGTAATTAAACCATTACTACGGGAACCGGGTGGAATGTGTACAAAGTCTATGGAGATTCAGAATCTCGTAGTCAACAGGTAATAAGTCAGCTCTGCACGGTGAGAGCTGGTTAATTCGTTCACTGGAGTTGGCTTTGTCGAGGTTACTGTCGAAGCTGCATTCACGGTTGCTTCGCTGGTCTTCGAGTCACTTGTCGTGGTTGTCCTGCTTTTATTTGTGGTCATCTTCGCGGTTGTCATTGTTGTCTTCACGCTTGTCTCGCTCATCTTCGTGGTCGTCTCGCTCGTGGTCGTCTCGCTCGTCGCCGTGGTCGTCTCGCTTGTCTTGATGGTCGTCTCTGTTATCATCGCACTTGTATTGCTCGTCTTTGTGGGTGCTTCGCTAGTCTTCGCTCGTCTTCGTGGTCGTCTCGCTTATCTTGATGGTCGTATCTGTCGTCTACGCACTTGTCTCGCTCGTCTTCGTGGTCGTCTCGCTCATCTTGATGGTTGTCTCTGTCGTATTGCTCGTCTTCGTGCATTCCTTGTTCATCCGTGTGGTTGTCTTTCTTCATTCTGCTGTGAGCTTGCACGCTGCTAATATGCGTTCATGGTGCAGTTTGGTGTGTCATCGGGTATCGCTTCGATCCCAACTGTCGTTCACCTGGGATGCGGTACATGTCGGTGGGTGATATTTCAACAACCAAATCTGCAATCAAATGAAAATATGAGAAAAACAAATAAAACTAACAAATTATGTGTACAATCATAACAATCTTTAAAAATGTATCCATGGTGGCTGTCAGATCAACACTTTAAAGATTATAGATAAAACAAATGCAGACCTCCAAAAGTGACAGTTTACCTAAATATACTATCCTGAATTTCTATTTTGTAAATTAGATCAAAGTCGGTCTCGGTCCCGTTTTTTGGTAAATTATACGTCTCTCCCCCCCCCCCCCCCCCCCCCCCTCCCCCCCAAAAAAATAAAATAAATAAACCTAGACAAATCCTGGGATTCCTCATTATTAGGGTAGACTTGTAAGAAGAAATCAATTGCATTCCTTGGCCTCCAGAATAGACTTTTGAATATAGACTTGCGTAATGAATTAGTTTGCTTATAAACACACAAATCTTATTAAGAAAAAATCAAACTTACAAGGCTCTGAGCAATCCTTGTAGTTTCGTCTCCCATACCTGGTATCTTTTACAATTGCCACTTCCAAATACTCAAAGCCTCCAGTCCATTTGTTGTTTTGTTGGATATCTGAATATGAAAGGCACACATAATTTTGCATCAAAACGGGGAGTCAAACACGGTTACTGTTAGGCCTAAACAATTTTGAGAGGAACATTTACCTTAGAAATACACATTTAAGAAATTGAATAATTGGATGTATTTAACAGTAACTATTTATTACATTTGTGAGGAAAATCTTTGATTTGTTCAATTATCATGTCCGTAGACAATTTTTAATGAAAGTTGTCTATTTCAGTTTCCCATGTTATTAATGATGATATTGATTCAGTAGTATAGACTGTAGGCTGCACTCATAGTTGTAGCTTGTAATCATAATAATTGTTGAAATTCATTGTTAGTTATTGTTGATTGCTGTTAATGGTTAAAGTGATACCTGTAAAGTGTCAGATATTGCACAAAATGACATTTGACACTTCAATCCTATATCAATATCATTGTTAAATACAATTGAAAGATTTGTGAAAGTTTGAAAGAAAACGAACACTGTTTACCTAGTGAAAAAAACGAATATTGAGTTCATATTTTATCACCGAATACGGATGGTCTGCCATACTTTTGTCGCAGTAATGACACACCTAGTACATAATTCATGGAATTTGAACTCGCTCGGCTCAAAGTTCAATCTCCGGAATGTTCTCACGGGTGCTACATGCGGACGTTCTCAGCTAAGACAATTGTACTTTTTTCAATTGCCTTGATTAACGCTTTAGAAATAATGATTCTCAATGATAATTATCTTCATACTAAAGGGACATTTGAAAAAAATCAAACCCTATTTTATTCTTCTCTTACCATAAGCTAAACAACACGGTAGAAGAGAAACGAGGAAGCTCCAAGTAATTTTCGTGGATTTGGACACTTTACAGGTATGACTTTAATTGTTAGTTGAAATTAATTTGTTATTATATTGTTAATTACTGTTTATTATTGTAAATTTTTGTTCATTATTGTTAGTATATTGCTGTTAAGGGACCCCATGGTAGAACTGTTTTTACTTGTGTTTCGGAAAATAAATAAATACAATAAATTAATTAATTAATGTAAATTACAGTTTGCCCTATGATATATCATGATCATGTAGTTTATTGTCAGTAATATAATTCATCTTTATACTTTAATTGTTCCCGAATGCCGAATTAAAACAAGTGGAAAATGTAAGTAATGTGAAACGTGCTAACTTGACCTGACCTACATTCATATCATATCATCATTCATCAGTATTATATTATACTGCCTACAAACATTGGACCGGTCCGGCACCACACACAACGAATTAGGCCTGCGCAGTGTGTGTGAGGCTATCGGTACCGTACATTTACATGCACACACACACACTGTACACATCAGATCACACATTGTCTATAATATTGAAACAAACCACCCTGAACCGCCAGTAGTTATTGGGGTTAATTTGCAAGATAAGTCAGTTTTCACCCGAATATTCTGGTCATCTATTATCTTTAGAACTTATAGAATATTTCAATATACTAATTACCTGAACATGCTGTGAGATATGTTTCAATTATTGAATTGCATTCTGACTAACATTAATTTTGTTGACGAGTCACACCGATTGCTCTTTAACCCGTGTACATCACATACACTTCGACACACACACACACACACACACACACACATTATAAATTGGTAGGCCTCCTGGCGTATAACTGGCGTATGTAGGCCGAAATTGACAGGTTTATTCGTCTATAAACTTAAATCATAGCACAAACACTCACCTTCAAATGTTTTGCAGAAGTCCTCACTGAGTTCTCGTTTCTTATAGAACCGTCTGAATGTGATTTCGATCTCCGAAATCTTCGATCTTCGACGTCCGAAATGATGGCGAATAGCGTCGACCTACCGTCGTGCAACAAATTCTGGACATCGCAAATTAAATTTTTCTATCACGCCACTCAAAGATGATCACTGATTGGCTGCCTTAGTGACTGCGTCACGATTTTTGTTCATCCTACCACCACTCGCTCTCAGAGTTGAAACGGTATACCGTTACTAACTGTCGCGAACGCCCATTCAACTCGCGGCGGCGTGGATTTCCGCTCGTTTCAGAGTTGAAACACATATCACTCGACAGCTAGAGCGGAGATACCACTCTTTTGCATTAAAGGGACTTAAAAACATTGTCCAAATCCTCAAAAAAAAAATTTAATTCTAGCGGTTCCCTTATACCTTTTTGTATTCGTATTAACAATAAAATCATGGGACAGGTTTCGGTTTTTAAAATTTCCCTTTCGTTACAAAGATATGTATGATTGAAGTATTCAGATAAGAAAAACTCCGGGCGAGTTTTTCTTCCGTGTACAAAGTGAGTGCAGTGAGTTACTGAATATCACTTTGCATTTTCGCTCATTACTTGGCCATACAATGTCCATTTGACTTGACATTTTCACACAATACCCTGTGGACATATGAGATAACAACAATATACATTGCATCAACCATTCATCACTTTTTGCAAAGTTACTAGATCCCTTTAAGAGAGTATACTATCATTATTATGTAAAGTGAAGTGATTCATTAACTTTAACATTTTCCTAAAAGTTATATAAAAGACTTCTTTTAAATGGTTTACCAATATCATTGTAAGATTTTTGAGAATGATATGTTAGATTTCAATAGAAAATAAAACCTAGGCTAGTATTATTGTTTTTTTTATCCCGATCCCGAGGAGCTTTCAAATCTAATATTAAATATCCCCATAATAAGGGAGACATTATTTTGACAAATCAAAACCCATTTCACATCTGTTACCATAATAGATAACAAGGTCAAATTGTAGAAAAGTGTTAAAGCTCCAAGTGATTCGGATATTTTTTTTACAGAGTTAATAGATCATTTTAATGTTTATATATTATATATATATGTACAACATGTCCCAGAATTAATTACAACGGGACTATACAACGATAACGTTAAAGATAGTAGATCAATCAGAAAGATATTTCAGGGTATGAAACTATAACTTATAACCTACATCTTGCAGAAAACCCTATTCGATTTGCTTCAGTGGTCATGGAGAATGAGGATCTTTTGTCAATCATGTCATGTGTCCATTTTTTGTTCATAACGCGTGAACACAATGGGCAACGCGTCTCCTTATGTACAAAACCTGGAGGGAAGGGACAACTGACATGATTGACAAAAATCCTCATTCTCCACGACCACTGAAGCAAATCGAATCGGGTTTTCTGCAAGATGTAGGTAATAAGTTATAGTTTCATACCCTGAAATATCATTCTGATTGATCTACTATCTTAAAAGTTATCGTTATGTAATTAATTCTGGGAAATGTTGTATATGTATCAACTATCAATGTTCAACGTGCTCATTTATAGCATCATATTGATGACACGATACATTCTCTTTCTTTGTATTATGTATAATTATAAAACACGGCGTTTACTTGTTTGAACATTAATAACAATTTGTATTCCTAAAATCCCTTGAATGTTCGTGTTTGTACTATAAAAAGTTAAGTTGAGAAACATGTTAAATAGAACACCCTGAATATTAGCGTTCAGTGGACCTCAATCACACGACTACGTACTGTATATATCTACAATTTGTTTGGTTGCTTCAATTGCATCGGTCCACTTACATCATCACATAATAACAATAAGATGTATAAATGTATCATAATACTTGGCAATACGGTGTAGTACCCTGTACAATATTTGAGTGTGTTAAATTTTGGACGACATGCAGTATATATTTTAGATGTCATTTTAATGTTTTGTTCACTTATAGGTATTGATTATTAGGCACTGTATACAAAATACGTCTGCACTTGATATGAACGTTACTGAAATAAACACAACAAAAAAAGTAACTCCCCCCCTAAGCAAAATGGCGTAACTTTTTAACGAATTGGGTTTGAGCAACATAACTTGGCAGGAATGTTTCTAAAATGATTGGCTAACGTCTCTGTGAAAATAAATTTGATCCGCCATGCCATGCATGAATGAGCACACATTAAAGGAAAAATGTCACTTTTCAAAAGTCACAAGAGTCAAAAAGTGAAAATTCTGTCTTTGATGTGTGGTCACTCATCCATGACTCGACGGACTAATTTCATTTTCGCACATAAGTTAGTCAATAAATGTAGGAACAATCCTGCGGAGTTATTTTGCTCAAAACCTTTTCGTTAAAAAGTTATGTTATTTGATTAAGGGGGACATATTTTTGTGTTGAGTTTAATTGATCAGTATTGTTGGAATAAACTCAACAAACAAGTAAGTCTCCTCCTGATTAGAATAACATAACTTTTTAACAAAAATGTTTTGAGCAAAATAACTCGGCAGGATTGTTCCTACACTTATTGACTAACTTTTGTGTGAAAATGAAATTGGTCCATCGAGTCATGCATGAGTGAGCACACATCAAAGGAAAGATTGGCACCTTGTGTGCTCACTCATGCGTGACTCAACTGACCAACTTCATTTTCACTCCGAAGTTAAGCCCAGTGCCCATTAGGCGATCTGCGCTTGCGATCTAGCCCGAGTTGCTAGCGATCTCAGTTCGGTGTGAATCGCACCAGTTCGCCGCGAGTCAGCCCGATCTCATTGCGTACGCGATCATTTCGGTGCCCACTATGCGATCTCATGACTTCCTATTGTCCCCATTTCCACGCATGCGCGCATCGTTGAAAATTAGAGCCAGGTATTGTTCGCTCTTGCTTGTCTTGACATCAGAATACACTTTGCGATTTTTTTTAATAAACCCAGTGCCCACCTTGCGATCTGCGCCTAGCGATCTTGCCCGAATAGGAGCGATCCCCTGAGATCTGTTGTTCAGTCGCAAAGTGGGCACCAATGGCCGCACCAGATCGCCGTAACTCGCGTCCGCAAGGGTGGTGTCGGTTGCGATCGCAAGGTGTTGGACATGTTTAAAAATATCGTTCTCGATCGCATGTCGGGCGGGATCGCACAAAAAAAGCCATTTGGGCAATTTTTCATATTTCCTGATATCAGGAATTCAATCCTTCAATTCAATTCTGTTTCCAAATATCAATAATTAAATTCTTGACATCAGGAAATAAATTAATGATATCCAGAGTTCGATTTCTTGATATCCAAAGTTCGATTTCTTGATATCAAGAATTCGATTTCTTGATGCCAGGAGTTGAATTTTTGAAATCAGGAATTGCCATTGGTTAGCAACAGAAAATGGTTTCTTGATATCAAGAATTCAATGTTCAGTTATGCGAAACTGCTCTACAAAGGCGCCATGCAAGAATCAAGAATTCTTTTCTTGATATTTTTCTTGAATTGTTGATATCAATAAATGATTTGCTGTTGATAACTCTTGATAATCAAGAAAAGGAAATAAATGTTCAAACGGCTAGCCATGCCTCGCCAACAAATTCAGAATAAAAAAAAGCGTGAATTCCTCGTTATTGTATTCCTTGACAATGGGTGGAAATAGGGGCCAAGCTATGACCCCAAGGAGGCCAAATTGAAAAGATCGCGTACACAATGGAATTAGGCTGACTCACTGCGAACTGATGATTCCAAGGTCGCTAGGCCTATGCAATCTTGTCCGAATAGGAGCGATCCCCTGAGATCTGTGTTAAGTCGCAACGTGGGCACCAATGGCCGCACCAGATCGCACCAGATCGCCGCGAATGCGATCGAGACCGACCTGGTCGCCAGATTTTTGAACAAAACCCCGGCGACCGCAACCGACACCACCCTTGCGGACGCGAGTTACAGCGATCTGGTGCGGCCATTGGTGCCCACTTGGCGACTTAACCACAGATCTCAGGGGATCGCTCCTATTCGGGCAAGATCGCTCTAGATCGCTAGGCCCAGATCGTTAAATGGGCACTAGGCTTAAGTCACAAAGTATATTATGCTCAAAACAAGTTTGTCAAAAAGTGACGCCATTTTGATTAGGGGACTCACTTTTTTTGTTGTGTTTATGAATCATGCACGCTTTTGTAATACACACAACAAAAAAAGTAAGTCCCCTTAATCAAAATGGCGTTACTTTTCGACAAAAATGTTTTGAGCAAAATAACTCGGCAGGATTGTTCCTATACTTTGTGACTAACTTGTGAGTGAAAATGAAGTTGGTCCATTGAGTCATGCATGAGTGAGCACACAAAATGCCAATCTTTCCTTTGACATGTTTGATTTGTGCTCACTCATGCATGACTCGATGGACCAATTTCATTTTCACACAGAAGTTAGTAAATAAGTGTAGGAACAATCCTGCCGAGTAATTTTTTTGCTCAAAACATTTTTGTTAAAAAGTTATGTTATTCTAATCATGAGGAGACTTACTTTTTTGTTGAGTTTATTCCAACAATACTGATCAATTAAACTCAACACAAAAATAAGTCCCCCTTAATCAAATAACATAACATTTTAACGAAAATGTTTTGAACAAAATAACTCGGCAGGATTGTTCCTACATTTATTGACTAACTTATGTGTGAAAATGAAATTGGTCCGTCGAGTCATGGATGAGTGACCACACATCAAAGGCAGAATTTTCACTTTTTGACTCTTGTGACTTTTGAAAAGTGAAATTTTTCCTTTAATGTGTGCTCACTCATGCATGGCATGGCGGATCAAATTCATTTTCACAGAGACGTTAGCCAATCATTTTAGAAACATTCCTGCCAAGTTATGTTGCTCAAACTCAATTTGTTAAAAAGTTACGCCATTTTGCTTAGGGGGCGAGTTACTTTTTTGTTGTGTTTATGTTAAAAACAAATGTATCATGTTTCATGTCATTATTTAGCCCTATATGTCATACTTTCTAATGGGAATGTGTTCATTGACTACTGTTTTATGTTGCTAAACCTACACATTTAATGTTTGTACATACACACAAACTGCTTGTATCATTGACATAGATTTTAAATTGTGTATTCACTATATACACTGCTACTACAACAACACCAACTACCCAGCTAGCCACCTGACGTTGGGCCGATGTCGGAATTTGGTTGCCGGATGTCGGCATATCGCCGTTGGCTCGAGGTTAAAATGTCCGCCAGCCCAACATCGTCACGATGTCATTTTTGTGATATATTGGCATAACGTCATTTTCCGACAATGGCCCAACATCATCTCATGACATCGGCCCAACGTCAGGTGGCTAGCTGGGTACTTCTACTATACTACTTCTACTACCACTACTCTACTAACTGCTACTTATACTAATGCTAATACTTCGACTGCATTTTTCTACTGATCCTGATAAAATGTAACTGTAATTAAAATTTTGATTTATTATTTTTTCATTTTCATTTTCATTTGAGCATTTATTCCGATTCAAATTCAAGTTAAAAAATACATGATTTCAAGGATTCATATACAATAAAAAAATAAAATAAAACAGCTTATTACAAAAGCATTACAACTATTTACATGAACGGCATACACAAATAACACACACCCATAGAAAAAGAGAAATGAAAGCGAGATTTACAATATGAACCATTCAATAAATTTGTTTAAAAAAATTATCAATTAATGATTTCGGGAAAGGGGTGCACAATTAAAAGCCATAAAGAGTCTTGATAATTTTCGTGCACACCAGATTATTTAGTTTAATTCATAAGTAATAACTTTAAAAGTTTGACAAGTCAAATGGTCTTTATAAAATAATCGTAACATAATACCGAAATAATTACTAAAGAAACAACAATTGATGTTCTTTTTAAAAAGTGAAATATTTTAAAACGTAATTAATATTGAGTAATTAGATATTTCTTATACTGCCTTTTGAAATTATTAATATGAGCAATATTAAAATTATTAAAATCAATATTATTCCAGACTTCTGGTCCTGTTTATGATTTAAGCGATCATGTTATACGTTTGTAATGTATCATCATAATAGAACTTATTCACATGTGTGTTTCATATGTAACTCGCTAAATATATCCAGATACACGTATAGTAAAATCCAAGCGGAGATATAATAATATACCTCAGAATGTGTTTGTAGTTTTACTATGATCTCTTACTTCATGATGTGTGTATGGTTTGTATTTTATGTCTGTCTGTATGTATGTGTGTGTGAGTGTGTACATCAATCCTTGAACTGGTGAGTTAATGTAAGGCCAGTGTGTAGCCTATGTGCGTTTGTTTACGTGTATGTACGTCTCTATTTTCCCTCTCTTTGTTGTGGACAAATTATCATTATTATTATTATTAGTAGTAGTACTATTTTTTTATTATTATTATTTATCAATATTTTTTTTTACAATTTGTTTAATTTCATTTATTTATCTATTTATTGATTCATTGTTTTGTTGTTGTTGGGGGAGGGGGGGAGGTGTGCTGCTCCGTTCACGCGGTACTATCAGATATACAAATAATGTGTATGTGTGTGTGTGTGTGTGTGTGTGTGTGTGTGTGTGTGTGTGTGTGTGTGTGTGTGTGTGTGTGTGTGTGTGTGTGTGTGTGTGAACGTGTATGTATGTGTGCGTGTGTTTCTGTGATAGTGCGCCTCTTGAAATTTGTATGTGCGTATTTACAAGAAAGTAATACATTACATTATCTTAGCTACCATAAAGTCAAATCGAAATTGAATCCCATAGTAACATGTTATCGAAATACTCTTCTATCCAAATCATCGTCGCGGTATTATCGCCTTAAAGATTATACGAAATAGGGAAATATCCATAAGCCATTTTAAGCAGTATTTCGCAATGATCTGTTGGATAGATTCCAAGCAATTATATCAACAATCTGCATAATATTTACATTACAGCTGTGAGAAGACAAATAGATGAGGACACGTTAGTCTTTCTGAGATTACCACACTTTTGTCATGGCGCAGTCACATATCCCCGTAAACATTGCCGTGAACAAACAAACTTAGAAACGATTTCGAACATCTTTTGAACAATTTGAAATCTTATATCTTAATCCTTCATACAAATGATAGGTAGTCACATTAATAACCATGTATAATCACGTAGACTTCACGGTGCCATAAAACCCTGTAATATTTGGGCCTGGTAAAGCCACGTAATTGCCACGGGATGTATAACATTTTGAAATGTTTATCTTACGGCGCCGGAACACCGTGTCATATGAGGGTTTCGTGCAGTCACGTATAGCTGCCACGGGATAGCGACGACAGAGATTCGGCCGCTCTTGTAAATTCCGTATAAAAGTCACGTGCGTTAGTCAGCAGGAGTGATGTTACGTGGCAACATTTTGAACATTTTGAAATCTCATACCTACCTTCCCTTTAGTGCACCATAGACCCAGTTATAACGTCACGTATAATCACGAAGATGCCGTAATTTCCCAGATATAGCCACGTCTCATTGCTTTTCACAGCATTACGTGACGCTTATGGAAAGACTTTACATGAATGTGTGACTGGTCTGGTGTAACTTGAAATCGAAATCTGTTATGATTCTATCATAAGTGATTATAGAATTACAGGGGAAATATTGTGTTGATAGAAATATGTATTATGTCAATAATAGGTAATGTATTGATTAGTGTTCAACATTCTCGTATGTCATAAGGGCACGCTATTTTCAGCTATTTTCAGCATCCACAACAATATATAAAAAGCAGCCATCGATGCCTTACTCGATTGCAAGTGAGTGCTTTAAAGAGTATCTACTACTATACGTGTAACTGTTGACATCGGTGCAAAAAAGTGATGTAGTGTTGATACAAATAATGTGTATAGTTTTGATTTCATATGTCCGAAGGTTAGTGTGTGAAAATTTAACCTATGATGGAGATTATGGAGATGAGCAAAAATTGAAGTGTTATTCGCTTACTCATTGTGCTGACATTGTACACAGTAATACATTTCCAGTGGATAGTTAAACAATCCAAACACCTTCAATCGTAAATATATTTTAACGAAGTTGAAATTCGTAAAACCGAAACCTGGTCCATGCTTCTATTGGTAATACAAATAAAGCAAGGTATGATATGACCACCAGAGTTCTTAGTAAGATGTGTGGATTTGGATTATTGGGATCTAGAAACTTCGCCTGAAACGACTTATGTCCTTCCTGATTGTTTCCCTCTTACTAATGGAATAATGAATCTAGCAGTATTGGTTTTGAAAAATGTAATCTTTATATTAATCAGATGCTGTTTTTATTAAACTTGACAAAATAAAGGGGATTATTTCAAATGATTGCGTCCAATGTCGCAATCGTAATGTATACGACTTACAATTGAAGAGGACCTATGTAAACAGTGTTTTTGTTTTACATAAAAGCTAATTGGAACCCTAAACAAATAAAATCAAATATCCATATTATAATAACAATTGTAGATCTGCGTAAATCACAACTTTTAAAAACATTTATAATATGAAATAGGTTTCTATCTATGCACTGGCGATTGAAGGTCAATATACAGGCAGTTTAAGAGGACCGGTGCTCGGTTATCTTGTTGACAGTTGTTTGTTTTTTTAATTATCTTCGCCCCTCGTGATGTGTTATCATTGAGCCTCAATGACGCGGGAGGAGGAGGGTAGTGGTGGTGGTTGAGGGGAAGATGATCGACGGAGGATGAAACAAACAAACCAGGAACGGGGGCATTGCAAAAAATAAATTTGTGTTACGTAACCCAGTTGTACTGTGGCCAGGTGAATAATTGCATCTTGGTTTAGTGTTGGCTCACATGGGGTTTACGGATGGGGGGGGGGGGGGGGGGGGGGGGCGGGGGCGCAGTAGTTTCCTTAGAGGACAATCCTGCCTCCAACCAGCTACGTACGCCATTTTATATTCATTTTTCATTTTTTATTGATTTCTCATAAAATATACAATATACAAGGTAAAATGTGTCAGGAAATCACATAAAAAAGCCAGAGGCTTGAGAGGGAGTGATTCCCTATATACAAATACATAATATAATATAATGTTATACACGAAAAAAAAAAAAAACCACTTAGGGTAAACTAACTACATTAAATCAAGAAATTACAAATAAATAAGCTAAAAAAAATATATCATATTGTTCAAAGCCAGACCTGCGCATTACGGGCAGTTCTTGTCGTACGATACCTGCGACGTTTCTTCGTAACCACATTTCAGCCAGCAACGCTCACCGGATATACATATACATGTTCGTGTATTCAGAGAAGCAAATTGTGAGTTCGGGATATTTCTGGATATTACAGGATACTACTAGATTAACCGAGAGTTTTACAATAATCTAAAATTTCTACACTGAAAGGTAGGATGACTTGAGTAATTCAAAACCTCATAAACATAATAAGGAAATAATCAATTACGTATTCTACCATGTCTACAATCGCTATAGAATCGTATTTTTCAGTATAATTTCAAAACTGCGTGCTTCAATTTAATTTCGAATATTCAATTATATCTGCTTTGCTGTAGATATCAAAGATATGTGATTGAGCCTAAAAGCTCTCAGTTCCGATGACTTTCCATCCCAGAAACCATAGTTCAATGCTTTTGTCAGTCTTAAGAATGTAAAGTGTCATTACTCGTGCGAATTTCGTACGATTGTTTAAATGATTAAGAAAACCATTTCGTAGATCTGTCATGGCATAAAATAGGGCAGTCCGAATTTCAAGTTCAAGCCAAAACAGGTTTCCCATCGCACGACACCCATTTCTTCAAACAACTGTGGAACAACATCGCAAACACGCCTCAAAGCCACGAACCGCCGAATTGTTGTCGTGAACATGGTGAACCCGTCGTAGATCAATCGTGACCAGGGCTTAACAAAATGTATTTTGACGGAGATCGATAGTACTGGTAATCATGATGTGTTTTGTTTTAATTCCGTGTTTTGTTTACGTACAGGAACGGGACAGGAACGCGTCGAATCTCTCTCATTGTAATGGCGACTCAATTCAGCGTGGACGAAGACAAGTGCGAAGGACTCGGGTGTCAGGCGGCCAGCGGAGTGACATATTATGTCACGGAAAAGAAGGGCCTATGTGATCAATGCGCCAGCAACACCGGCTGCATCAAGAAAGTGCGGAAGGATGAGCATGGTCTCTTCTGCGAGATGCACGACAAGCCTGTTAAACTGTACTGCCAAACCCACGAGCTAGCTGTCTGTCAGATATGCGCCATCAAGGATCATCAGAAGCCTTGTCAGCTTGAAGATGTCCCCGTCGTACTTGAAAAGAAAAGAGAACAACTGTTGATGCCGAGGCCCACATTAAATGGCAAACAACTAACTTGGAGGCAAAACTTCGAACTGCAATGTCAGTCACTTCAGAAAGAAATAAATGAAATGGAACTTAGCAGACTAAGGTACATGTTGCAACTGCCAAACAGATCAATGACCATGATGACGAAGCTGGAGTACCTCCGCTCATGCTATACTCCCTGTTCCAACTGTGGAGAAAAGAATCATAGCCAGTTTAACTGCCGCCACAACTCGGCTATCCAATGCCGCACATGCAAGAGTTACGGACACAAGGCCAAGTTTTGTAACTATGCCTTGTATTAGCAACCTGGCCAGGAAGAGTGCAACGATCCTACCACTTGCACACTTTTGCTTAATGCTTTGAATATAAATTATGTCCGGATGGTGAATGGCGATTCTTTTGAACATTTGAAGACGGCAATTTTGGCTCCGCTTTCACGATTTTCTTCACGATGCGCAACGGTTTTGGGGAAGAACCGATACGATGTGATACGATGCAACACGACCGAAGCGATTTTCTCGACGAATGTCAAATCGTTGCGAGTCGCCGTGAAAATCGTCAGTATGGGACTGATCGTTAGAGCCATCGAAATAGTAGGCTTCGAATACTCGTGTATACAGTAACCTTGTCCACGTTTACAGCTTCGTAAAGTTACCCCCAAAAATGATTATTATTAGTAGTAGTAGTATTATTATAATATAAATCATCTTTATTTATTCCAATCAGTCCAATGTTACAAAGAAGGGTTGAAACCCAGGTCCATGGCAGAAGTTGAAAATAAATTCGCACTCTGCAATTAGCAGGGTGAACAGGATAATACATACAGACAGAACAACTGGAACAGTTTACATATTAATGAAATATACAAATATACACAATTTCTCGCGAATTTATACATGCATGTATCAAACAAATACTTATTCCTTTTTTTGTTATACAAGTGTAGTTTATTACTCATTATAACTTTACCTAATTGTTGTTGTGGTTTTTATTCAAAAAGGTAAGTAGCAGAATTATGCGATTATTTACCTACAATTGATGTTGCATTTCCATATGTATTTCAAGTGTATTTTATCAATCATTACAACCTTTCATAAATCTAATTATTTGTTATCCAAGAAGCTAAGTAGCTTAATTATAAATTCATTCAAACAACAACAATAATCAAACAATGTACTTATCACTATTGCGAATAAGTAACCTACAAGTAACATTTCCTTTTTCAATGTTTTTGTGGCGTGGCTATATATAGAGCTCTACACAAACTTCATGATTTACATTATTGTACTACTTATAATGAAACAATAATCAAACTATTACAGAGCTATATCAATATTCACCATGTAAAAAGTATCATTAAGGACTTTTGACTAATATCAATATTTCATTTTCATATTTTATAAAATTCAAGTGTATTTTGTTCATCATTACAACCTTTCATAAGTTTTTTAATCCAAGAAGCTAAGTAGCTTAATTATAAATTCTTTCATACAAAACAACAAATATACTTTTTAACATTCATGTCACAAGTTCAATATAATTGTACAATCAAAATGACAAAATACAAAATTAAGATACATACTAAATAATATGATTTCCAGAAAATTATCTCCCATTTGTCCAATAAATTCTGACTACCACATTAAGAAGATTTGTCATGATATAGTGTTCAGATAAAAATATTCCGACATTGTCAAATGAATTCTGGCTCTATTATTGAAATCATATTATTGTAAAAATGTGTCCATATAATGTAAGTAATACAGTAATACCTGTCATGCAACATTGTATATGTTGAAATGGTATATAAATGTAACAAAAGTCCATTAGTATCTTAATTAAAACCATATATTGATTAAGGTACTATGAGCAGACATGCACTGCTATCTGCAAACACAATGAAGTCTGAAGAAAATAATCTATGTCATAATAATACAATTTTTGCATAAGATTATAATCTCTAAAATGTCGTTCAATATTTCGAGAGAAATTACAATGCTGCACAGATGTTATAGACGGTATCACATACAAATCAATATTATATTTCAAAGGAAATTAAATGCAGAAATTGTGAAGATTTTGTTATTCAAAAAGTATGGTAGATTGATATTCAGCACCAAGTATATACAGTACATTACATTATCAAATGTTACAATTTTCAACTGATTTCTATTCAATACCCAATATCATGGATTGTATAACAAGGCAGTTAATAAACTTTTATATGCAATAAATATATTCATATTAATCACATTTATGTTGTTTTTACGCATGGTAGCCCCTTCAGTGTTTTTCATTGTGTTTGTGTGTGTGTGTGTGTGTGTGTGTGTGTGTGTGTGTGTGTGTGTGTGTGTGTGTGTGTGTGTGTGTGTGTGTGTGTATTTGTTTTGTGCATGTGTGTATAATGTGACAGTTATTACCTTGATATTATAATTGCTTATTTATGTAAAAGATGTATTGTGGATGTATTGTACGTTGATTGATGGAGTAATTAAACATACATGTATGTGTATAATGTGTGTAAGTGTGTAGATAATTGTGTGTTCTTTTGTATGCGTGATATAGCATTTGCTTACTTTCCTGTGTCGGCACGCGTATACATTAAATGCAATTACACATTATTTATCGAGCTACAATAAAGTCTAACCACCATTATATAGCGACATGCTATCTATCATCGTCGTGCACGAACATTGGCTAAAAGATCAATACTGATTAGGGAAACGCCATTGAATATTGCGCCATCGAGAGTATTTCGCAATATTTGTGTTGGTTATGCCTCAGTCACAATCGAGAGATTCGTGCGGCGGCCGCAGAGGATCTGCGGTGGCCTCAGGGTCACCCTAGGGCGAGTCCTATATATTTTACAGGCCGCAGGGGTCGCCTTGGAATTTTAGCGTGGAGTAATAACTTTTTCATGTTTAGGTTCGCCGTAGCAATTATATACTCCAGGTGTGTGGCCGCGGTAGCGTCAGTCTGGCTGCACGGTCGCCGCGTATGGTCACCATGCCGCTTTGCGGGCGCCTTGTGGCTACCATGCGTCTGCTTTGGTATTTGTCAAAAACTTACAGCCGCCGCAGGGACGCCCTAAGGCGATCGTGCGTCATCACTTCAAGGGCCGTACGGCAGCCGCAGGTTTTCTGTCTCCACAAATCCAAAATACGCCGCGCGGCTACCCTAACATATGTGACAGCTACAGTATGTGATCGTGGGAATGCTGCGGTGGCCCGATAATTGCTATTGGCCGCGGCACATGTGACCGAGGCATTAGTTACCAAGCAATGATATAAACATTAAACAACATGCACATTAACATAATTACAGTGAGAATGGATATACGTTTGTTATTATTATGTCACAGCCCGAACACGTCAGCGTACACCATTGCCGTAATATAGCAATAGTCACCCTGGTAGCGTACCTATCAAACATCAATGAATTGTAGTTATAATGAAAAACCCGAGCTGGCATTACGTGCAGTTATTGACGACAACGTTTCAACCTGTTATTTATACATTAGACTGCAGCCATCAATGCATACAGATACATGTTGGTGAATTCCACGAAAACAAGTCCGTGAATACCGGCGTGAATTATAAGGGATATTATTTTCTTCGTACTGGATCTGCCGTGGATTCTACAATAATACACTTTTTATTTAAAAGGTATGATGGTTTTTCAGAAATAATAATGATATAAGAACGTTATGATTGACGTTTAGTACTGAATCGATTTGTCTTCATAATTAAAAAAAATGCGTGCTTCAATTCAATCTCGAGTAGTCATGGTAGTGAATTATATAAATATGTTTTTCATATCAAAGTTATTTCAAAATGAGCAAAAATAATCGGGCTTCCTCGGGCGATCCCAAGACCTCCGGGTTGCTATCAGGCGCGCCGGAAGCAGTTTTGGATCGGGGGCAAAGACCTAAGGGGGCTCACGTTTTTGTTAGTGTGTATAGGTGAGCCCAACCACACTCACCCCAGATCATACGCAAGTTACACAACACCCTGAGATATAGTTATCTTTTCGCGCAGCGAAAACATAACTGTTTTTCATATCAAAGTTATTTCAAAATGAGCAAAAATAATCGGGCTTCCTCGGGCGATCCCAAGACCTCCGGGTTGCTATCAGGCGCGCCGGAAGCCGGAAGATATAGTTATCTTTACGCGCAGCGAAAACTTGAAATAGATGTATAAATTCGTTTTTAACATTATAATTAACAAGTCTTGCCCCCCCCCCCCCCCCCACACTTCCGGCGCCTATGGTTGTTATACAGAGGCTCTACCAACTGAGCAATATATAACATAGCTCATGTGATGACTGATGGATGTCCGTCCCAGAAACCCCTTTTAATGCTAGAGCCAGTCAGAATGGCATTCGTAAGAAAGAAAGAATTTGTGCAGGAATTTCATTACAGATACAATAAATCTCAGATTCTTGAAAATAATCGTGTTTTATTGTTGGTTTTTGTGATTATATACAGGAACGCATCGAATCTCTCTCATCACAATGGCGACCGGATTCAGCGCGGACGAAGACAAGTGCGAAGGGCTGGGGTGTCAGGCAGACAGCGGGGTGACATATTATGTCACGGAAAAGAAGTGCCTTTGTGAGAAATGCGCCAGCAACACCGGCTGCATCAAGAAAGAAAGAAAGGGAGATATTGGTCTCTTCTGCGAGATGCACGACAAGCCTGTTAAACTCTACTGCCAGGACCACGAGCTAGCTGTCTGTCAGATATGCGCCATCAAGGATCACATTCAGAAGCCGTGTCAGCTGGAAGATGTCCCCGTCGTACTTGAACAGAACAGAGACCAACTGTTGAAGCTGAGGCCAACATTGCACGACAAACAACTGTTTTGGAAAACGTACAGCAGTAGAGTAAGTGAGTGCAGGAAAGAATGTGAAACATATTTCAAGTCTGTTGTAAAGGAAGTTAATGATTACCAAGATGGCAAATTGGCACATAGGAGGAAGGAGGAGCAAGATGCTGCCAAACTAATCAATGATGAGGCAGATGAAGAGCTACGGAATATAACGCAGGAAATCAACGAGAAGAGAGAAGCGCGTCTGAAACAATTTCACGAAGATGCAGAGAAACATCAGCAGCAAATTGAGAACAGACGACGCAAGTTGCTTGATGATGTCACATCTAGAGTTGATAATACTGACAAGAAGATGTTGGGCTTACAGCGTGATGCGAGGGATGTGATGCAAGCCATCGACGAAGCAGCTGATAGAATTGGAATCCTACTTGAGGATGATAAGGAGCTTCTTACAGGTGCACGGGAGCTGGTCACATCACTCACTGACACTCTCGGGAAGACGGCCGATGAGGGCGTGGTCGAACAGATCACACGCGTAGCAAAAAAATTCCGTTTCATCGAGCGGTACCGGACCAGGAACATTTTGTTTGCGAAATGTGCGATATTTGATGATGGAATAATACTACCAGTATTACAGAAGCCGTTAAATTTGTATGAGGAAATGCCCCTCTCATACCACGTATGTGCACGTTGTACACACCGTATGGAAGTTCTATGCTCGCTGCCATGATACCCCAATGACACAACAGTGTTTGCTGGCACCAATCAGCGTCGCGCATTTCCGGCGTTGCGCGTGCAATGATCTAGTGTAAACTCTGCGAGCAATCGTACCGCTTAACGTTGCGTCAATTTGAACTCGGAACTCAATCTAGCTTTCATAATTTCTCTTTTATTTAGAAATTCAGCATTGTGGAAGAAATATGGATCACTTTACAACAAACTTCTTATCCTACTCTTTCTTATCGACATGTTTGTATTCAATTTAACTGAATATTCACATTTATATAAGACATTTAAAAAGGGGTTAAATATGACAAAAAGGCTTTCACGGATGAATTAAAAGCCTATTTTTAAGACGAAATATTGAAAAACCTAGAGTTTTCCCGACAAAGCGAGTGTCATAAATGTAATATTTGGGACCTGTTCTTAATTTATTGATTGGGTGTTACAACTCTTAAATAGTCAGTTTTTAGCTAAATTCCTCAGAAAAATTGTTAGCCGTAAATCTCATGAACAACAAATCATACGGTTCTGCGCGTAAGACCATACCCGAGCGCGTCGGCATCGCTATCCAGCTGCTTACGGCGGTCTGAATAATTTCACGTGCTTTGCCCCTCGTCATTGATTTACCGTCGAACTTTTCGAATAACACGAAATAACAGCTTTTAAAATGAAATAAATTAGATAAAACATCTTACCTGGATTAAATAGTAAATCTGACATCGATTTCACTAGTTTAAATGTAATTTCATAATCAGATAATAAATAAATTACCGAGTTTGTTGCTCATAACGCTGTGACGGCGTGAGTGAGTTCCGCGCACTCATTGGTTTAGATTCATGCTGGAATTTGCGTAACATGCAATGGCGAAGGATAGCCACGCCGCTAGACATGGCTAAACTCCCAATGGAGTCGCGCACGAATGTTGCTTCAGCTGCTTTTAGAGTGAATTGTTAATTTTATATCTAGAAAATAAAACAAAATAACGACAAGTTGTTTGTGAATTATTTATAAATACATATCTAATTTTCCTAAAACACATCGTGTATGTCCGTATTTCCTTCCACGGTCGATATGAAGTGCAATAAAAATGCGGCTGTCCGAATTTTTCGAAAATTTGATATTTTTCTCCTAACTTCAGAAAGTTGTAGCTTAAAAACTGACATTTAAGAGTTGCAACTGTCAATATGATGATGAAAATATAAACAAAGAACATAACTTCCATGAAAACCTAATTTATGTAAAAACTCTAGAAATTTGAATATTTAAATTTGAAAATAACCTTGAAATTTGGCTCTTTTTACTTGCATTTTCACCCAATCTTCGCGGCCTACTAAAGTCTTGAAAAAAAAAATGTGTCCATTGATTTGTATATCATTTGAAAGCTGACGATCAGCTGATCGTAGCCGTTTTTGTTAAAACATCTTATAACTATTCTGATTGGATAAAGAATCAGAGAGATGTCTCAGTAAGCCAATAAGACAACTCGACAGAAAAATCAAGAAAATTTTTACGTACCGTGCATGGCAGCGCCCATAGGTTTTCCAGCGTGCACATACTTATAAATCAACACCTCTGCTTCTTTTATATACCCCCTCCGTCTTAAATAATAATTATACATGGTTAGTACTTTCAGATAGATGAATCGTATTATTTAATGATCAATTTTCAAATAACGTTACTGACATATTATTCATGTTCACACATAATTATTTTTAGTATTAAATATCTAATGCTGATTATTCACAACGAAGTATAAACAATAACAATGTGTTGATATAAACAAGTACAAAAACAAGTTAAAATTTACCTTTTTACTAACGATTTATTATAATCGATCATGACTATTCACGGATAATCGATTCAGATTCCCTAATACGTGCACAGTAGTTGGACATAATATATTATAAAACGGCTCCGGTAAATTCAGTAACGTGATTGGCTAATACCGATCACGTGGGCATTGATTACTTTTCACCACCTGCACTACCGTGCCGATACCTGTGCAACCATCGTGCCGATAGCAGCGCAACCATCGTGCCGAAGGTGTGCAACCATCGTGCCGAAGGTGCGCAACCCCTTGACGTCACAATGTTTGTTTACTTAGTTCTACGAAGACTGAATTAAGGGAATGGATTCTATAACAGGAATAATGACTATATGACAACACAGTTTCCAGGAGTTAGTTTCAAACAGACATTTAATCTCACCACAGGGTGAGCCAACGCATGACTTCACTAGCACAAACCTCGAAGTCCCGATCATCCTCCGATACGATCACAAGTCATTCTTTTTTGTTTTGTAATAGTATTTTATTTTCTCTCAAACAAATTTACAACGTAAATTTACAATACAAATCATTCATATAAGTACAACAAACTAATTGTGTACAGCATTACATATACATATACAATCTGTTCTTATACATATAATGATAATCATAGTGTTTGAGAAAAAAAGAGATCTATAGTAAAACAGAGAAACAATAGCGAACTAACAGAAGAAAGATAAAAAGAAAAAGAAAAAAAAAGGGGGGGGGGGGAGGCGGTAGTAAGAACTCTGTACATGGTGTCTCTGTGTCATACCCTAGTCAGAGAGTGTGTTCCATTTTCTATAATGAATTTGCAATGTTCCTCTCTGTTCAGCTATCTTTCTTTCTTCCTCTTTATTTTTCAATAATGTATCTTTAATATATTTTATAGTTGGAGGATAATCTTTCGTTCTACTATTAACAAATATCATACTTTTTATCAACAATATAACATGATTTAATAATTGATCTTTTCCTACATTACTAACCTTGATTCCTACATGGACCCCTTTCCAATCTATATTTATTAATTCTTCTAAATCAAACTCGTTACCGCAGTCTAAACGATCATTAACGATCATAAACGATCATAAACGATCACAAACGATTACAGACAAACCCCTCCAAGACAAACTTGCGAAAGTGAGAAAAAAAAAAGATGGAAAATGCTTCGTTTTGTAAATTCTCTGTACTGTAGTGAATAAATCTTAGCAGTTTCGTAAATTATATGGATATGTGGTTTGATGTTGGTATGTTTTGTAATGGAAATGCATAAAGTTCTTTGATAATTCTCAGTTTTACGGGAAATTATCGACAATTCCATATCGACTGCAGTTGATCTGCTGAGCTGCATACAGAGTCAAATTCAGTGAAGCGAGTGCAGTAAGTGTTGATGACTTTTGTAAACTCTGGGTTATCAATTGTCTGTTTTCAATAATCCAGCAAAATAAACAATTCCGTGGTTAAGCTCGTTTTATAAAACAAATAATACTACTTATTATCGTGCGTCATGTAAATGCATCACCCTCTCGGGCTATGTTAGCTGTGCTTTACACACTCGGCTTACGCCTCGTGCGCCGCACAGCTAACATAGCCCTCGCGTGCGATGCATTTACACAACGCACTCTAGAGCGTGTATTATTTGTATAACAATCATCTTCGAAAGAAACACAACACTCCAGATAAATCACCCTAGCCTATGCCCCATGCAGGGATTAATGGGGGAGGGGTTTTGAAAAGAAGGTTGCACCCCCCCCCCCCCCCCCCCCCAACACCCCCCGAGTAATTTTGTTCAGGCGTAACACATATTAGTTGCATATTTATTGTATTCGTAACCGTTTAAGTTGCGCTTAGAAACATCAATATTTACCGCCACACAAATAGAATGTTCTGCATGTATAAATTGTTGTATTATTATTTTTTATTATTGTTTTTATTATTATTATTATTATTATTATTATTATTATTAATATTACAATGTATTTTGGAAAAAACACCTCGTATTTGGGGAAATTAAGGCAAATAAGGTATGGTTATCTGATATATTGTAAAATAAGTAATTATATTCATTATCGTTCACGGATAAAAAGTTGTCAGCGGCATTTCTAAGAAGGGGTGTCTGTGATATGTGGCCCCACCCCAATAATTAGCAAATCGACATTTGAAAAAAGAAAAAAAAAATCGCTAATACTTGCACCGCTCTAATAAGTCGGAGCACGCTCTATTACTGGTAACTGTATTTTGCCGCACGGTAGAAAGGAGGTTTACTAGTTTTCTGGAAGAATCGGAATATGATTCAGGACAAAATTATCAGTAACTGACCTGGGCCCCGTTGCAGAAAGGGATCTATGCAATCGATTAGAAAGTTGAATTTAATTGTAAGTCAGATCATGTGACTAAACGCGCAAATCACATTGATTGAAATGCAAAAAATAAATCTGACTTGCCATTAATTGCAACTTACAATTATTGATTGTATCTCTTTCTGCCACGGGGTCTAGATGACATGTACTTTTTCCCCCACGAAATGGCAGAACTAACCCATCCGTGGGTTCATTTCATAATTTCAGGCTTATTCTATATTTTACTGGGCTAACACGGATCAGCATGTTTGTTATTTGTCAGAGTATCATATCTTATTTTAAGAATGCACACTTTTGTAGATATTGCAAATGGTCTAAAGATCTAAAAGTCACACTAAATATTATAGTGACAAATAGTTGTGCGTTATCATTTAAATTCGTACGTGAATATTTCCCGTGTTATGACAAAGCATGCTCAGTATAATTGAATAATGTTCAATCGACTCGAGCGATGAATTAACTAATGCATTTATGAATGCTCAAATCAAGTCTAATTAATTCATAAGACAGGACAATTAAACTAGATTACGTAATTTGTATAGAAATACATGTATATCGCTTGTAAAAATATAAATATTTCATGGCTTCATTCGTAAATTCGCTATATTTAAGAAGGCTAGTTTGTGCGCACTACATAACACTGAGCCAGTGTGTATTACGCACCGTATGCAAGACGTTCACCAGATGACACCTTGCGTCTATAATGTACGAATCCGAACCACATTTTTATTTTAATATTCTTGTTTTTGTTTAATTCATGTGATGTTAACGTATCAACACAGTTTGATTGAATGTAATCAAGTTGGTTTGCTTGTACAGTGTATATTCCTTTTATGTTATTCATCCGCGATCATTAAGCTGATTAGTGGCCAGTTCATA
Organism: Echinarachnius parma; assembly: GCA_037951105.1. NCBI lineage: Eukaryota > Metazoa > Echinodermata > Echinoidea > Clypeasteroida > Echinarachniidae > Echinarachnius > Echinarachnius parma. Next base: position 46,621 of record JBAMJV010010153.1, read on the forward strand.
TATAAATGAATACACATAATGCATAATTTACAAAATAAATGCTTAACTAGATATTAACAGTGCCATCTACAGTTTGTTTGCATGTAATCAAGGTTGTTTGCGTGTATTTACATGAGTATTCCCCTTTTGAAGGTTCATAGTGCATGCAGTTGGCAATTGTATACTTTGTAAAAAGAACATAATAACGCACAGTACATGTATATTAGGCATATCATTTGATTAAGTTCGCTCTGTTCATTAACATGTCTGTACTGTAAATAGTTGCAATAATCCTTGTCAGTATACTAATACATTGGTTTGTGTTTGCCTTTGTATTTCTTTCTTTCAAAAGCTGGTATTGCAGTTGGCAATTGTATACTTCGTAAAAATATCATTATAAAGTACAGTATAGTTATACCCTCATCTACAGTTCGTATGCATTTGATTAAGTTTGTTCTGTTCATCAGAATGTTTTTACTGTAAATAGTTACAAATTCTAGATAAAACTAGAATTTTAACAAAGCATAACTGTCATGTTTTGTGAAAATCAAGGTTTATCTACTCGGCGCTATATTGCATGCTTTTAGGTGGATTTAGATTAGCTAAATAGGACTGTATCATCGTTCAACGTGTTCATTTATAACATGTTGATGACACGATACTTCCATTAAAATGTTGCTCATGCACTCCGTTTTTTTTCGTATATAGAAAGAGGTAATGTTTATTCTTTTGATTGAAGCGATGTTTTTCTTGTATGCAGTGAGTCACTCATGAAAAGAAACTGTAAATAATGTTAATATTTGTATTATGCAAAATAGAGAGCAAAGTACAAGAAGAAAATGTCACAGAATCCGATCCCTAATTGAACGCGTGTATTACCCATCGATATAAGAAAATACTGGATATAGCAACAGCGCCCTCTTCATGAAGCCAGCGCCAGTGTGAAAAGTACACCCAAGACAAAAGTGCCGCTCCATTCACTCGCATGAATCGATTTACGCGAGTGAATGGAGCACCTTTTGTCTTGGGTGTACTTTTAGATATTTGCGGTGGCTTCAACGTCGCGCATTCGGCAATGAGCAGCCTGCTATATCCAGTGTGTATATCGATGGTATTACCTGGTAAATATTGAGTAGAAACATTAGTGCATTCTCCATTTATTGGTATTGTGTCATGCTACAAAACTTTGACAATTGTATGTAATGTTCAATAAGTTGATTGAAATATAAGATGGATTATTCTGAATGTTATCGTTCAGTGGACTTCGATCACAGGGCTATAATATTTACAATTTCATTTTTTTCGTTTTAATTGCATCGGTTCACTAATATCATCACATAATGAGATGCATAAATGTATAATCCTTGTCAATATTGTATAATGTACATTATTCGAGTTTTAGTATTCGAGTGTTTCAATTTCGAACGACATGTATATTTCAATTTGATATTTAAAATTTCATGTAATATGTTTTATAGATATGTATATATTATAAGGCGCTGTATAAAATAAACACAATTCTGCAATTGACTTTCGTTACTGACATCTGTAAACAAAAAAAATAATAATAACAAATAAAACAAAATGAATACAAACAAAAGTGTTGAGATGTATCAAACCATGTCATTATCCTAATGTCATACTTTCCAATGGGAATGATGTGTTCATTGACTACTGCTTGCGGTTGCTAAATCTGCACTTTTAATTTTGTAATTATTGTGTGACAACATACAACAACTGCGTATATTATTGACATATATCATGTATATTGTAAATTGTTTATTTACTATACCATACGGTATACACTGTTCCTACTCCAATACTACTACTACTACTACTACTACTACTACTACTACTACTACTACTACTACTACTACTACTACTACTACTACTACTACTACTACTTCTACTACTACTACTACTACCACTACTACTACTACTACTACTACTACAACAACTACTACTACTACTACTACTACTACTACTACTACTACTACTACTACTACTACTACTACTACCACTACTACTACTACTACTACTACTACTACTACTACTACTACTACTACTACTACTACTACATGTACTACTACTACTACTATTATTAATACTAATACTAATAATTCTCATTATCATCCTCACCATCATCATCATCATCATCATCATCATCATCATCATCATCAAGTGCTAACACAATTGTTGATGATAGTGGTGCATGGTTATGATGATTTAAATTATAATTTTAATTTCATTTTATTTGTCACTGGAAATTATGTTTGGACATATGAAAATACATCATTTGAAATACAATACAATGTCATGATGATGATGATAATAAGGATGGTGATGATAATGATGATGATGTTGCTGATGATGATGAAGATGTTGATGATGATGGTAATTAATATGATGGTGATGGTGATGATTACGTTCATGATGATAATGATGATGATGATGATGATGATGATGATGATGATAGTGGTAATGGTGATGATGATGATGATGATGATGATGATGATAGTGGTAATGATGATGATGATGATGATGATAGTGGAAATGGTGATGATGATAATGATGATGATGATAGTGGTAATGGTGATGATGATGATAATGATAATGGTCATGATGATGATGATGATGATGATAATGATAGTGGTAATGGTGATGATGATGATGATGATAATGATAGTGGTAATGGTGATGATGATGATGATGATAATGATAGTGGTAATGGTGATGATGATAATGATAATGATAGTGGTAATGGTGATGATGATGATGATGATAGTGGTAATGGTGATGATGATGATGATGATAGTGGTAATGGTGATGATGATAATGATAATGATAGTGGTAATGGTGATGATGATGATGATAATGATAGTGGTAATGGTGATGATGATGATGATGATAATGAAAGTGGTAATGGTGATGATGATGATGATAATGATAGTGGTAATGGTGATGATGATGATGATAATGAAAGTGGTAATGGTGATGATGATGATGATAATGATAGTGGTAATGGTGATGATGATGATAATGATAGTGGTAATGGTGATGATGATGAAGCTGATATTGATGAAAAGGAGATGAAGAAAAATCAACGATTGGACGTAGATTGAAATTTATATGTATGCAGGAATCAACACATAAGAAATATTACGTCCTTAGAATAAAAAACATATGATTTCCAAGTTGCATGTCAGTAATGTTCAGTAGTTTTACTATGTTTGTTTAATATGTTAATGTATTAAAGTTGTTTATGTTCCAATATTCATGTTTTCTTTTTTACAATTTGTGTGAAGAACTGCGCCCCGAGCACCTAAAACATTATCATTCTACAAGTGTGTGTATATAGTATGTTCTTCTGCATGCGTGGTAGCATTGCTGACTTCACTGTGTGGGTACGCATACAGTTCAATAACATGCCCTACAATGAAGTCATACTAGTACCACAATTCAGGGGCCGCGGAAAGGTTTAGAAAGTAAGGGGGGGCTGACCACATTTTAATTGTTATAATAATTGTTATTTTACCCTTATGTATTTCTTTGTTTTAAGCCAAAAAAGTGGGGGGCTGCAGCCCCCCCCCCCCCCCCCCCCCGGTTCCGCGGCCCCTGCATTTGAATCCCATATAGCGACATGCTATCTATCATCGTCGTGCATGGAAATTGGTAACAAATCGAACGAATTTACAGGGGAATAGATATACCCCTGAATATCACGCCATCAGCAGTATTTCGCAATACAGTATGGACATTTACCAAAATACTGTACCGTACCGTGGGAAGGTAAACACACGTATTGTTATTATAATAATAATGTAGCAGCCACATTTGAAGAGCTCACTTCCAAAAGGCGCTGAATCCACTTTCCATAAAAATTGAGTTAACGATATATCTACATGTATAATGGACGACAAATATCTCACTCAAAATCGAAATATAGAAAGTTCAATTTTCATATTCCCATATGGCACGTGTACAAAGTGGGACAAAGAAACTTGTTTTCCTCGGAAGTTGAAAAGGTGGATTTAGCGCCTTTTGGTTGAAAGCTCTTCATTTGTAAATCGTTGATGGACCATGTAAAGTCAACTTTAAGAGGGCGTATACACTATTTGCCATTGTCACCTGCATGGTAGTGTACCCATCAAATATTCATGAATTATGATAATGATGAAAAACTGAGCTGGAACTATACGCGTAGTTCTTGACGTATGAAATTGACAACGTCTCAACCTGTTTCAACGTTTCCCCATGAGACTGCATTACAAAACTGTTTGGGAGAAAGAAAAGTGCGTAAATACGGGATATTAATTTTCTTCGTACTGGATCAGCCTTGGATCCTACATTGTTTTAATTAAGAGGTAGGATGGCTTTAGTACTATATCATTATCAACCGAATATGAAAACTTAATATTTTCTACTAAAATAGTAGCTAAATGTATTTTCATTATAATTTCAAACTTGCGTGCTTCAATTCAATCTCGAGTAGTCATGGGTATTGACTTATAAGTCTATACATATAATATACATAGTATATTATATACGTGTATGTAAATTTTAAAATCAAAGTTATTTGAACATGAGCAGAGAAAACTGGGTTTCCCCGGGAATCGAACCCGATACCTCCGAATTGCTAGACCACTGCTATACCATCTGAGCAATGATGGGCGTCCTTCCCTGATTGCATTTTTAATGCTCGTGCTAGTCACAAGCAAGTTCGTGAGACAAAGTTAAAGGTGTAGTGACATCCCGGCTTTGATTCAGGTTGATAGCTTTGAATATGTGCCTATATTGATATACCACACTCTTTTTTCAAAGAAATCCTTAAGTTGGGCAAAAAAAGGTAAATTTCATGCAACCTTTTCGCATCGGCGTTCCATACTCCTAAAAAAGTAATTTATAGAGTGGTAGAGTGTGGTGTCATCTATGACGTCATAAACATCTATTTTTAGAATTTTCAAATTTGAACTTCATTAATGTGTCCCCCTCTGTCACTTCGGGTAATTCATCGGCAATATCAAAATTGAGATTTTTAGTGTTTTGAATTCTCTCGGATTTCAGCTTTAAAATGATATATAACTTGCTACATATAATTGTCATGAAGGAAAGAAAAATGCAATTTAATAACGCGGACCAGAGCTCAGCTATTTGTCAAACAACAGAGAAAATCGCTTCTAAAGTTTCGCATCCATTCAGAAAAGCATCCTCACAGAGCGAGCGAGCGGTTGAACAAATTCTCGGTTTGACCGTTCGTTTTTCACAATCGATCGTGAAAATAGCGTTATCAACAAACAATATAACGCATGCGCAGTTTACTGTTATTCCTCGGCCAATCAGCAAAGCTTTCGTATCGCGGCATGTATAGCCTAGTCAAATAGTCGTACCGAGTACATACAGTAAAATGTGTACAAAGCCGCTCCAGTTTCGTACAATTGCATGCAAGTTAATTAACCCGGCGGGCTAGCTGGCATGACCCCCTCGATCACAATGAATGGTACAATTGAGCGGTAACTTCAGTCCTCGCTGGTCGGGCGATATCGATCCACCTGCTCATTCATCCTGCCCGATCGTTACCGCAACATTGAACTATACACAATGAACTTCGCACTGGGGAGGCGTATTTTGATAATCCTTCGCAGCTGGTTCTTGTTTGATATCCTTCATTAGAATTCTAAAGAATTAATTGTCTGCATATCCTTGCTTGTAAATCTGATAAACAGAGTACAATAAATGACAATTTGTTTTGCCAAAAGATCAATTTTAAATTATGAAGAATAAATTTCCATCAGTGGACCTGTCAAACTATACATTCCTGAGTAATTTCCTTTGTATTTTTCTGTTTTAAAATTTTATTTTGAGGATTTGGACAATGTTACTAAGTCCCTTTAAATGTATTGTTTTATTTGTATTTAAATGTATCCAAATTAATTATTTCAGTTTTTTTTCCGTATAACCGATTTTCAGAAATTCATGCAAGCCTGAATGCAAACAAGTTAATGATAATATCACAACCAAAATAGTGATTTACAATGTATTACCCCCCCCCCCCCCAAAAAAAAAAAACAAAACAAAACGAAAGAGCACAGTCAAATAACGACTATTAATCAGTTCATGCTTACATGCCAAGTTACACCAGTAGTACAACACAGAACACTATACATGGGGCTGTAATCTCACGGAGGCAAGGCAAATTTCATACTGCAGTATGTTCGGAAGATCGGTTTGATAAGTCGTATTTTCGCATGAATGTTACGTCCCAAAGGCCAGAATTCCGTGAAAAAAAAAAATTATTAAGCGCACGCCAGTCGGTTTTTTTGCGAAATATTCCTCTTATAAGGAAAAAAAAACACGTTTTCTATCGTGCATAATTTTGATAAATTCATGGGTGTCTTACCGTCTTACCGTGGGTGTGTTCGCAAGGCGAATCACTTTATTTTCCATAAACAAATGTTCGATAATTTATAAATAAATATTCTAAGGTAAGGCTGGACAATAATTATAATACTCTTCGTGAATATAGAATTTAAAAGCACCAACCACCACAGAAAAAAGACTGGTATAATTGAACGGAAAACACATTGAAAATCGAATCCCCCTCTGAAAAATGGATCAGTCCGGTTATTCCCACCCCCCCCCCCCTCTCCCCCCCCCCCCCCCCCCCCCCCCCCCCCCCTCGGCGTGCGCTGGTCGTCTCGAATGAAGGTGTACGTACACGTATGATCAAGGCGATTCGGTGAATTTTACGAGTACAATCCCTCTTCCACCGGCAATTTCCTGTCCGTTTGGAGATTGAAAATCCACTTCAAATTCGATAATTATTTATTATTATTTTATCATCATCCTCTTTATCATCACCATCATCAATATCATCATCACCATCATGGTCATCACCACCATGATCATCATCGATCCTCTTTATCATCACCGTCATCATCACGGTCATGGTCATCATCATCACCACCATAATCATCATCGATCCTCTTTATCATCATCACCATCATCATCATCACGGTCATGGTCAACATCATCACCACCATAATCATCATCGATCATCTTTATCATCATCATCATCCTCAATGTCATCATCATCACGGTCATGGACATCATCATCATAATCATTGATCCCCTTTATCATCATCAGCATGGTCATCATACTCAATATCATCATCCTCAATATCATCATGGTCATCACCACCATGATCATCATCGATCATCTTTATCATCATTATCATCCTCAATATCATCATCATCATGGTCATCATCCTGAATATCATCATCTTTAACATCACCATCATCCTCAATATCATTATCATCATCATCACCACCATGATCATCATCGATCCTCTTTATCATCACCATCATCATCCTCAATATCATCATCATCATTACCACAAGTTTTCATGTAACATAAAGGACACATGTTTGTGTGAAAATACATTTAATAATACACTTCACCAAAAGTAATAAATACAATATCATAATTAATGGACACTAGGGTTTCAACAATATATTGCACATTATCATGGTAAACATCAATGTACATCAACAGCTAGCTAACATCTTGCACAAAGAAAAGCTACACTTGAGAGCTTTAAGAGGGCACAAAATCAAACAGAATAATGTTTCCATACTGTTACATTGCAATAATAAATTAAATGGCGAAGAAACGGTCGTTGTAGGTCAGGTTAGCAGACTTCTTGGAATTACTAAACTACTTGAAATACAAGTATTCAAAGACAATAACGTAACAAATCAAAAGGCAAAATACAATAGGTTAATTAACAGATAACATTATTTAAATAGCAGATAAAATGATTGCACATTAACTTAATAGATACTGATATAAAATGTAACATTCAAGTTCAGATTAAATTGAACCCTTCAGATGAACGGTAGTGACTAAAGTTTGAAGGAGGTATTGGGAGCTTTAAGAGGGCACAAAATCAAACAGAATAATGTTTCCATACTGTTACATTGCAATAATAAATTCCAGTAAATTAAATGGCGAAGAAACGGTCGTTGTAGGTCAGGTTAGCAGACTTCTTGGAATTACTAAACTACTTGAAATACAAGTATTCAAAGACAATAACGTAACAAATCAAAAGGCAAAATACAATAGGTTAATTAACAGATAACATTATTTAAATAGCAGATAAAATGATTGCACATTAACTTAATAGATACTGATATAAAATGTAACATTCAAGTTCAGATTAAATTGAACCCTTCAGATGAACGGTAGTGACTAAAGTTTGAAGGAGGTATTGGGAGCTTTAAGAGGGCACAAAATCAAACAGAATAATGTTTCCAAACTGAATAATTATCATTACAATAATAAATTCCACTAAATTAAATGGCGAAGAAACGGTCGCTGTAGGTCAGGTTAGCAGGTTAGAATGTCTTCAATGCCGAGGGGCTGGGCAGGTGATATCCTGAGCATCTGGCCTGCAGAACTCGCGGATCTTGCTGAACAAGTACTGCTGGCGCTCCCTTGGTAGACCAGGCACAGGCTCGCTCGGTGGCAGCATCATCGGAGGGCGATGGTTTGGGTCCTTCAGCAGGCAGAAGCGCACCTCATCGGAGTCAGCGTAGGCCTTGGCGTAGACAACTCCGGGCTCGTCAACAGTATACCTACAAGATTGAATAAAAAGAAGACAAGGAAACAAGAAATCAATACTATGGAACTGACTATACTTGTGTTATAATACCTGTATGCTTATACTAATTAAAACAAATAATATAACATCCTTTATTAAAAAAATAGTAGAGTTAGCATACCCATAAATGTAGATCATTATAGAGACTTATGAAGTCTAGGGAATTCACTACAGATAATTATGTTTTAAAAAAAAGGAAGGCATTTTGTCATTATACTTTTCTTCAATAGAGTTTCATTGCGAGCAAAACAAACCTGAAATGGTGATACTGCTTGATGTTCGGGAGTGGCCGGAAATATGGAGACAAGAAGTTCTGCCACTGGTACACCGGGACGAACTGGCGGCCGCTCTCATCTCCAACGAGCTGAGGGATGTTCAACTCGTTCTTGGCGCTACTCTTCACAGCCTCTGCGATGTCAGCCAGGGTAGAGATGGCTGCTTTGTTGACGGCATTCTTCAAAACCCCAAAGCAGAAGTCAGGGCTGAACTTGGTGTGTCCTGCCAGCAGGAAGTTCAGGGTCACGGTGTGATGAAGGCCCCGCATCACCCTCCAAGCCAGGTACCACAGCAGATAGCGATTCTTATTCTGGCCAGAACAATTATCGCAGTGAAGCTGCACCTCCTTCTCTCCAAGTCCGTAGCAGCGGAAAAAGAAGTGTAGGAAGGATATCACCGCAACCGAGCCTTTGGAGACACACATTCCCTCATCAATGAGGAAATTCACCTAAAATGACAGAAGAGAAAAAAAGAAAAGGAAACTGTAAAAATGCATAAACAACTAATCATCGACTTCATTCATTTAACATTTCTTCTTCTTTTGTGAAGAAACTGATACACTGAAATTAACAATTTATACAAACTTTACAAATTACAAACTAAATTTTATATCAAACCACCTTGAACTAGCTTTGACATCCATTTCACTACCTTAAAAGAATGTCATAACTTTGATTATTGCTCTCAAGTACCATTGTACACCCCCCCCCCCCCCCACTAAAATAATAATTACATAAATCTCACCTGCTGCTGAACTCCTTCGCAGTTGACTCCAAAGATACCACACTTCCTCGGGGTAAGGAAGTAGATAGGGCCTGGCTGCTGTGGGTTCGATGGGTAGTGGAGTTGCTGGGCGTAGTCGAAGCTGTAGTGGACGACACTATCTCGGGAGCACGGTGGGTTGAGACCTAGCTTCTGACCTTCGACTGCCGTCTTGCTCTCCGCCACCATCCCTTGTAGGACCCGTCGTTGCTGCTGGGCATTATGGAGGTGTTGCTGGTGCTCGACGACTCGCCTCTGCTTTTCCTCCTCTGGAAGGTTTGCGCTGCGGTACAGAAGAGTGTTGTTCTTCTGGCACCGCCAACACAAGTCTGTCATCGGCTTACAGACGATCACGTTGGGGCAGTACAAGCGCCACATCTTCAGAAATGTGCTCTGCTGCACAATTCTCTGCTCTGAAAGAGAAAGAGAAAGAGAAAAAGAAAGAAAAAAATACATTTAAACTTTTATGCTTTTATTTTTTCCATCAAGAGATCATTATTAGGTAAAACAATAATAAAGTACTGTATAATTATTGTATAAACACCATTATTTTGTAATAATGCTGTAAACGATCATCGGATCGGAATTCGATCACGATCGATCATGCCATGATCGGATAGAAATGCCGATTTTAGCCAATTTCCGATCATGCACAGATCGGATCGAAAATCTGAAGAAAACTAAAAATTAATAAATAAATCTTTTTTGGGGAAAATAAATGAATACCAAAGCAACATATTATATCCACATGAATAAGCCCAAGGTAATCTTGTATGGGTATGCTTTCATTTCAAACTGATTAACTCTACTTTTACAAAATTACTCGCGGCGATTCTGAAAGGTACGCCAAATTAAGCCCATGGGACTGAGCTCAAGTTTTTGTTTTTTCCCGATCCGATATCCGATCAAATTTGGATCATCGATCAAATTTTGCCGATCTGATCATCAAGGTCAGTTACAGCATTATTTTGTAACCACAGTCCTGAAAGAAAATATTTAGTTCGTTTGAAAAAAATAAGGAAAGGTACGGTTCTAGATATTGAATTTTGTTTTTGCTAAATTTCAATACATGCATGCATAATAAAACCTGATTTAACCACGATTCAATTTAATTCTTAAAATAAAGCCCATGCAAAACTTAAATGACAATGAAATTCTTTTTTAAACGCACCTTGTTGAGCCATCAGGGTCTTGTACTTCCGCCAGACAGCCACCTTGGGAGCAGATGACGGGAGAAGTTTGACATCTGCCCTCTTGTAGCCTGGGATCCGCCCTGGAAGAAACACACCATGCTCCTCTGCATAGTTTGTGATGAAGTTCACTGTTGCCGTCACCTCTTCTGCAGACAAGGCGTTGGTGTTGAATCTCCGCCCCCCCAGCATTATGCACCACCGGTGTCACTCCGAACTCTGCCAGCCATTTCTTCAACGCCCCTATCTTGTTGTTACTGATGCTGTAAAAAAAAAAAACAAGATTGAAAACAATTAAAAAACATAATCGCTTGCTCTAATTTTCTAATTCTCAACTATAATACATCATAGCCTGGTACGAATCGACATGTATGATGATTTCATCAAATTTCCTCCCATAATATAGATCTTGTTTATGATTATAAATTATTATTGTTTAATTTTGTTTAAATGTTGCAGTTGACACCCATCACTACTCTAGTCATGCATGCGAGAGTTGACAATGTTAATTGTTAATACAATGAAGATAATTTAAGAATATTGCATTTAGTAAAATCTCTTACCTGTTAAGGAACTTGAACAAGTCCCGGCAGATCTTCTTTCCTTGGAAGACGTAGTTGCTGCGATCACGCTGTCTCTCTGTCTGTTCCTTCCGCTTGGAGCAGCATGTCGTTGAGTCCATCGTCGTGATCACGTTCAGCTGCGCCAGTATCACCAGGTCCTTCTCTGTTCGTGTAAGTTCAATTATTGAATAACGATACTCTACCAAACGTTCTATAGGAAACTGGTCCTTGCAGTTGCACTTGCAGGTGAACTCCTCCACCTTCTTGTCGCTGGATGTGTCTTGGGCTGGGAATGGACCAGCAGCATCACCAGCAACAGGGCCAGGCCCAGGGGCAGCAGCATCACCATCAACAGGGGCAGCAGCAACAGGGGCAGGGGCAGCGACAGGGGCAGCGACAGGAGCAGCAACAGGATGAGGCTGGATGGGCACTGCCGCAGCATTGATCGGCATGCTGTCGTCGTCGGAGTCTACTTCCATATCCGACACTGGGTAATCATCCTCATCGTCGATATCTCCATCATCACCACAGCAGAAATAGTCGTTGACGATCCCCCGCCAAGCACCGTCACCTAGCCCGCCAGCTCCCCGGAGATTCGGGGCAGCAAGCTCCTCTAAAGCAGCTGCCACGTCCTCCTCCCGTCGACCAACTCGACCGTGGTTCAATCCAGGCATGATTTACTTTAATAGCGACTTGATGGTTAGAGCGCGAGTGATAGTAGAAATATTCCGATAAAATTGATGTCCGTAAACGAGAGCTGATGAAAAGCATAATGATTATGGTTATGTTGGCATCTTGGTTAAATAGAAAAACGAAAGTATTGTTTGTACTTATCAGCTGATCTTCATCCATGATCACCGCGCGCGCTGCCCTTTGATGTTAATACAATAAACCACCGCTGCATGCACGGTACCATGTCATTCAATAGGGTAGGTACCGCTACCGGTAAGCCGCACAGCGCGATTCAATACAGTAGGATGCGGTAGGCTGCACACGATGCGCTCTGATAATGCGAGGAAAAGCTAGCTACAGAATTTACATAACAAGGCGCGATTCAATGCGGTATTATACAGTAGGTCGCGCACGCTACCAGGAAATAATACAACGTACCCAGTACAACTCTATTCAGGTCAGTCTGACCAATCACAGCGCTTTCCGCCCGCAGCTAGCTCGCATGCAGCGGTCCGGCGTCACGTGCATTCATAGAATCACAATCGATCGATCATGAACAGCCAGCGAGGATAAACCGAGTTTCAGGTCGAAACCAAAATGAAGGTTGCTCAGAAAAATCATTATTTTCGGTATAAAACAATCGAATTACGACATGAAATTTTCAGAGAATGTAGATGACACATGTAAGTATCAAATTCCGTAAATTTGAAATTTTCAGCCAAATACAATTTTGTATGATTTTGAGGCTCTATGTACTAAAGTCCCACTCCGACTTTACACCCATTCCGTAATCCAACGTTTCCGAAAGAGCGTCAAAAATAATGTCCAAATACCGAAAATAAATTGAATATGTTAAGTATTGGCTGAGATATGGCCATCCAAATTAATTTTACTTCAATGGGCAATCAGTGGTATAGAGCTCTGGTTCATAAGG
>JBAMJV010010154.1:0-47614 GCA_037951105.1 Echinarachnius parma
GAGAGAGTAAAACAAGTAAAAACAAGTCTCATCTTAAATTGTCTACCTATTGAAACGGGTGACATAAAATGAACAATTTTGTATGGATTTGATATTCATTTTCGTCCATTATACAGTATCTCAATTAAGACTGGGTCAGAGAGAGTTTTTTTTAAGAACAAGAATCAGTCATCCTGTTGCCAGGACATACAAAATGAAAGGGATCTATAGTAACCTTGTCGACATGTGCAAAATGTGATGTTGGTTGTTTAAAAAATGAAAAATAAAAATCAATTTTGTGTATCTTGTCCACTAAATAATGTGTGACAATTTTACATTGAATGGACGTTACACGGTAGTTACTATAAGTTAATTGCACTGACTTGTTACAAAGTGATAACTGTCCAGTGGTTAATCAAAAACCCAAGCACTTCAATCGTCATTTTACAGAAAGTGAAATTTGAAGAACAAAACCGGTTCCATGCATCTATTTGTAATACGAATACAACAGGGTATGAGAGGAACACTATAGATTTTTAATGAAGTTTTGTGGATTTGGACAATGTTACTAGAAACACAATTGCCTGCCAAACTAATTAAGGCAAATGTAAGGGCTTATACTGCTTTAATCTTGATTCACTCCATCCATCTACTCGAGTCATTTAGGACCCTTTTTCGATCCCGCGTGTATTTTCACCTTCCAGTAAAATATATGGTTTTGCATTCGTATTTTTCTTGTTCAGTTTTTCTAAATGTCAATGATTCCCTGGCATTTTTGTTTCTGTTTACACGAGAATGTAAATATGAGGCAGGCCCATAACCAGGAGGGTGCGTTGGGTGCGTACGCACACCCAGTGGCGTAGCTACGGGGGGCACGTGCCCCCCCCCCCCCCCCAATCGTTTGGCCAAAAAAAAAAAAAAGACGACCCGACAATAGCCAAATGTGTCTATATCATTCATTATTATCATGTTTATTAAATGTGTGATGATATGATGTTATCAACGATAATAAAGGAAGAACATAACGGTCGTTCCTAGTACTAGCAATAGCGCACCTATATCAGTTTGAAGAATCCTTCCAATAAAGCGTCTAATTATACAAATTTTCAGTCCCGTGCGCGAGGATCGACGCTCACCGCTTCAGAAGAGCGCGTATAGGCCTAACAAACTTCCTAGCGCATGGTATATCGTCCATCATACCAAGGGCCTTTTAGGATCTTGAATCTGCCTCCCGTTTTTATAGATAATTTTGACCATTTGACGCCTTCATGCAGGCTATAAAGACGCATAGCTGCACTACGTAGTCCTAAATGTCTAGGTAAAGACAAACTTCTTTACTAATTTCTTCACTCCAAATGCACCCGTTCCATTAATTCAGGATGCATATCTAGGCATATTGTTGATGATCATGATTGAAAGAGCACCTGTCATCTTCTCCAGAGTCGACATAGACTGCATCAGTTGAGCATAGGCCTACTGAAACTAACTCAAGGACCCGTGTCATGGATCTAGTCACGCGACAATAGGCAGGGGACGGGGAGGGGGACATGCCCATCCCCATACATTTGAAAGTGGAGGTGATTGTTCCTCCCCTTTTTTTTTATATGCATACATGTTTGATTCTATAGCTTGAACTACGAATCATATATTTTGGTCTCGGGTATGCGCCAAATCGCACAATTTAAAGCCCAAAATTTGCAAAAGCTCCCTACAGTGGGAGGGGAACACCCCCTCCCATGGCGTCAATTCTGGGGGCAGGGGTGCGGTCGCCCCCCAATGAAAATATTGGGGGCGAGCATATCATTTCGCCCCCCCCCCCCCCCCAATAATTTCCGAAATGAGGAAGAAAACAATCGAGTGATATAATGCCAAAGAGGGGAAAGACACATTTATCAATAATTAATCTTCAAAATAGCTGTAAATAGCTGTAATAACTGTAAATCTCGTTTTTTGCCGCGCGCTTCGCGCGCATACTGTTTCTCATATTGCAAGTTTCATTTGGGTTTGATTGAACTCACCTTTCGAACTGTGTTGGCAGTGTAATTTCTCAAACGAAGTTTATTAAACCCTCATCTATAGCACACCGTCACAGAAAATAAAATAATCTGAAATAAAAAATCTTTCAGTAAATTCGGTCCATATGCGCTGAACGCAAATCATATTGGAATATCATGTCACCCCACATTTGAAAGTGGAGGAGATTGTACCCCTCCCTTTGTCATTATGTATGTTTGGTTCCATACTTCATATTACGTGAAATTTCTGTCTTAGGTGTGCACCAAATCGCACAATTTCACGCCCGGAAATACAAAAGCTCCCTGGCTGTGGGAGGGGGACACCCCTCCCACAACCTCCCCCACTCGGTCGCTTCGCTTCCTCGCAATGTCTCCCCTCCACTTTTGAGAAGTTGTTCACGCCCTTGCTTAGTTTCACTATATCACTATATCACTATCACTATATCCAGATATCGATGGCTCTATAGTATACAGGATCACGTGGATCCATCTCATGCAAGGCTCAATCTTTCCGCGCTATCCCGTTTAAAAACACGTTACGAGTAGGTTCACTAGTATAATACAATGACAAATAAAAAGACAATAATGACCATACTTATACAGTGATATTTTAAACACCAATTTCAAAAATTTCTCCCTACCGTGGGAGGAGGGACACCCCCTCTCCCACACCCTCCCCCCACCCCCCCTCGGACGCTACGCTCCCTCGCAGTTGTGCCCCCCAATCCGTTGACCCTCGCTACGCCACTGCGCACACCCCCCCCCCCCCCCCGATTCAGAAAGGTCCACTTTATGTCTCAGCCATCTATACAGTGGTCTCGGGCAACGATCGGTCTTATTGACGACCCCCCCCCCCCCCCCACCCCCCTCCCCCGAAATATAATTATCTTTTTAAAGAAAGGAAAATTCGAAGAAAAAAATCCAACCTGTGCCATGCTTATATTGGTAATACAAGGTATGAGAGAACCACTAGATTTCAGAGTAAATTTGGTGTATATATGGGCTTTGTTTTCAGGTCCCTTTAAAGAATAATTATTAAAGTGCTTTACTAATTATGTCTTCATATCACTTTTGCACATACGGGAACTTCGGAGGTCCTGTATTAACTCTATGGGAATTGCAAAAGGTAGAATGGAAAATAATATTAGTTGCCAATGGGGGAGCAAAATAACAGAGGAAATGAGTTGACGTTGGTGTAATAAATCAAGTGTACATAAACGTTCTATCATTTTATAAGATTTGTGCGATATAAAAAATTAAAAGTAAAGAAATGTTTGGTTATTTTGTAGTCTTTCTGATTATAGTGCAATTTAGCTATAACAAGAACCTCTGAACGATGAATATATTCTAGGGTTATGAAATACATGGAAAATATTTTTAAAAGATAAGACCAGCTTTTAAATTACTTTATCTTAAGTAGGTTTTTTATACGAGCGCTCCTTAAAACGAGGCTCCACTGTATTTAAATTCGAAGTGGAGCAAAAAGGCTGGTGAAAGTTGACTACTTTCTCTGTCTTAGTTTTCAAGGGATAGTTGAGTTTTGGTAGAGAGGGGCGCTAGACTACTTATTTTGTTTGTGAGGTAATGAAAAAACTGAGCGTAAAAGCATAACATTTAAATAATAAAATCATCTTTGTTTGATCAAAATCGGTTCAGAGACGGCTGAAATATCCATAAATATAACAATTTGTAATAAACCTGGGGCCCCAGGTTTATTAGAGAATTTTGAACCAGCCGTTAAATTTTTTTTAAAAGGCTTCCTCTTTTCAAAGAGTTACAAAATAGGTATTTAAATAGTTGTTGGTTATTTGCCGTTCACCGGACCAAGACCAATTTGTTCGCGGCCGAGACCACCTGCCGAAATATTTCGAGACCAAGACAATTGCTTAAAAGTCCTCTCAGTGTCTCAGTGGGGGGGGGGGGGGGGGGGGGGGGGGTTAGATGTTAAGATGGTCGTGACCAGGCGGGCCGGAAGCAGTTTTGGATTGGTGGGGGGGGGGGGGCAAAACCTATGGGGGCTTACGATTTTGTGTGTGTAAGGGCTCATGCCCAACCACACTCACAGTGCTGCCAACTTTGAGCCAGATGTGAGAGTGAGACATTGCAAGGAGCGAAGCGACCAAGCCCGAGGGAGCGAAGTGACTGAGCGGGGGGAGGGTGTGGGAATGAGTTTTTGCATTTTTGGACTTGAAATTGTGCAATCTGGTGCTTACCTAGATAGGAAATTCGGGCTTAAAATTGACTGTATCTGGGAAAGCGTGTTATGATTTGATCGACCAGAAATTTTAAATATATTTTCACGAAGAAAACAAATAATTGACACATTAATAAATATGCACCCCAACACAGGGAGCGAAATTACTGAGCGGGGGGAGGGTGTGGGAGGAAGGTGTCCCCCCCCTCCCATGGTAGGGAGATTTTGCATTTTGGACTTGAAATTGTGCAATTTGGTGCTTACCTAGATAGGAAATTCGGGCTTAACATTGACTGTATCTGGGAAAGCGTGTTATGATTTGATTGACCAGAAATTTTTAATATATTTTTACAAAGAAAACATATAATTGACACACTAATGAATATGCACCCCAACACAAACACAAATATTGTATTTATATTTAGCGTCATACACGGTTCCAACATCACCATATGCCAAATTAATTATGATCAAACAACTTAGCCTATTGCTAAGAATGAGTCCCGAGGGGCGAAGCTACAGAGGGCTGGGGCAGAGCCAAATAGGGAGGGTTTAGGAGGGGGTATCCCACTCCCACGGAGAAGATTTTACATTTATATAATATACTGGTGCAATTTAGTGCACGTCACACAAGGAGCCATAGCAATGCCAGCCTACACTGGAACTACGTGGCCCGGTATACAGAAAAAATACTCACCCCAGACCATACGCAAGTTACACAACAAACTGAGATAATCTTTTCGCGCGCAAAGCGCGCAGCGAAAATTGAAAATGGATGTATAAATTACTTTGTTAACTTTATAATTAACAAGTCTTAATAACTCATACAACTAATGTTTTCTTTCCCACTCGTATACAGATACACAAACAAAAATATATCCTTCCCTAAAACCTGGGGGGGATGATTGTACATGTCATCCCCCCACCTTGTGAGGTGGGGGGGATGCATCCCCCTCATCCCCCCCGTTGTCTACGCCCCTGGATAGATAGATAGAGATATAGATAGAAAGATTAGATAGATTAGATAGATTAGATAGATTAGATAGACAGATAGATAGATAGATAGCTAGATAGATATAAATATAAATAAAAAGTCAATAAAATAAACTCGAAAATACGCTAGAATTCCTTGGTAAAGTCTTTATTCAATTACTTTCAACCGGTTTCGTTCTCTTCAGAAAAGTTCATAATTTTGGTCAGAATGGATTAGTTCAAACAAATACAAATATCGTTTGAAGAAGAGTTCTGGTCCAGTGGTCAGTTTCAGAAAGTATCCAAATTCTGATATTCAATGGATCACTTTAATAGTTTATTAGGGTCCACACCAGTTACTTCACAGCTAACAGCCCACAGTTGCTTGGCCAATCCTTCATCCCTCGCTAGATTAGACTCCTTCGCCAGTCTGCAGTTTGCAAAATATCCACCAGATTGTAGAGCGATCGATTCTTCCGTAGCGCAGTAGATGGTCGTTTGAGCACCATCCTTTTCATTCAAGAAGAATAGCCTGCAGTATAAAGGAAAATTTAACATTTTCAAAACGCAATGCAGGAATACTATTTGATTAGTTTGATTAGTATCTAATCTCTAGCTAGTTTAGACTCTTTTTTGCCAGTCCGCAATTTGAACATTTTTTGCGAAACTGAAGAGTGATTGATCGATCGGTAGAGCAGAACATTGTCATTTGTGCACCAACCTTTTCATTCCAGAAAAATAACCTACAATAATATGAAGGTAAAGTATAAAATGTTCAAAACGAATGTGTTAATCATTATCTTATAGTATGCATGAATGGTATTCAATATTGGCTGATAACTTATATCTCGCTATCTTGACTCTTTTTACCAGTCCGCAGTTTTCAAAATATCAACCAGACTGAAGGGTGATCGATTACTGGGTAGTGCAATAGATCGTTGTTTGAGCACCATCCTTTTAATTCAAGAAGAATAACATAAAATATAAAGGAAAATGTAACAAATTTGCTAAACACTGTCCTCACTGAAAAGTGAAAACTCATTGAACAGACAAATTAGTGTTGGTACTCTCTGATAAAGATAATGGTGTTGACTGTTTTTGTTTGTTTAAATACTTTGTGAAATACATTAAGTTTTCTCAGGCTTCCTTCATGTAAAGCGCTATGATTCCCATGGGAATAGCGCTATATAAATAACCGTTATTATTATTCAACAATACAAAGAATAAAAAATGGGAGGGGGGAGGGGAAATTATCATTATTATCATCATTATCTAACAATATAATCAAAATTAAAGAAAATCTGTCATCCTCTCACCACATGATGGGAAACGCCAAGTAGTAGACAAATTTTCTCCCAATCGACATCCACCCCGTCGACACCCACCCCGTCCACCAGATGCTCGAGAGGATGACCCCGGGATGAAGAGAGTACGCCGTCACTCCGCTACCCTCTAGCCGCCGTGCCAGTTCCTTGGTAAAATGGATGTTGGCGAGCTTGCTTCTGGAGTATGGTGGGTTTATAGCACTGACACCTGTGAATATTAATATAATATGTGATATATAGTCCCTAATATGGTTGATCATCATCCCTAAGGCTAGCGCTGGTTTTGTAATATCAATTTCAATACAAAATTCCATAACTTTCCATGATTTCTAACCAAGGTATAAACAAGGTTCTTTGATTTCTTTGAGCAATTTTCGTAACATTGGTAATTTTAGTAAATTTTGGTTGTAATCCAGTGCTGAAGAAATGTAGATAAAATGAAATTCCATGACTTTCATGACCCATATCATTTCATTTGATAATTTTCCTTGACTTTTTCAAGGCCTGAACAACAATCAAGTCAAATTCCATGACTTTCCACTCCAGCCAATTCCAGGTTTTTCAGGCCCTGTCAAATAGAAATGAAAACATTCATTTCAAATAATTCAGCAAAGGATATCAATTATGTGAAATGGTGATATATTAAAATTTGTCTATAAATACCACTATTATTGGGGGGGGGGGGGGGGCACATGCCTCACATGTCCCCCCCCCCCCCCTCCTCCTACCATCACTGTGCCCATGGGCGTCGATCTGTAGTTGATACCTATTGTTCAGGTGAATAGGTATTACGTAAGGATCGACGCCCATGACTGGGCCATTGTTTATAGAGGTGGACTCAAATTAGGCCAAAAAAAAAAAATTGTTTGATTGGCGTAACGGGCAACCAAAAATTAGGGTAGGTCGGTCGGGATTTTTTTTTTTTTTTTTTTTACTTTTTTTTTATATGCAGATATGCATGCTGGCCCTGGCCGGCGGCATAAACATGTACATGCATTACATAGGTACCGCGGGGTATTCGGTACCGCGTATACGTACGGTACATTGCATGTACTGTATACAGTATATTCGCGCCTTCATCCCCTCGCGGGGAAAAAGCGATATCGCAACACTTCCGGGTTTTTAGTGCAGCAAATATATCGATCGCAAATGCAGCGCGATACTCAGGCGATAGCAATTTTTTCGCTTCGATATACACAACGATACATAACGATATTGATCGCAATCGGCAAAAACATCTAGGGTCGGCGGTATTTTTAGGGACGGGCGGGTTACGCCAATCCAACAATTTATTTTTTATGGCCTTAATGCCATCATCAAAAACCTACCTTTGCTTGTTTTATCGGTGTAGTCTATATATCTGACACTTAGATGCGCAATAGATGACACAGTCACGACTCGACTGGGAGCGCTATGCATCAATAGGTCGATCAGCAGCATGGTCAGGAGAAAGTGACCAATGTGATTGGTTTCCATGACGATATCGAAACCCTCTGGGGTTGGACCAGCTGGATGCCTACCGATGCCTTCCATTTTAAACAAGATTAGGAGAGAAGAAACATACGAAAAAACAATGATAATTTAAGTAAAGTAAAGTTTTACATCGGGGAGGGGGGAGTACACAAATGTTTTGTTTTTGTTTTGTTTTGTTTTTTTTGGGGGGGGGAACAAATTATTTGTTGCTGGTGTCAGGGTTGTGCCACTTATTTACCATTCTTTTGTGTGTTGTAGGGAATGCATTAATAGTATGTGGTTTGGTGTTCGATTGCACAGGCATTGTCTATGTTCACTGTACAGCCAGAAAATTTTGCATATACAGGGTGTCTCAGAAAGAATGCAACACCTACGATCGTTAATTTCATCAACACCATCGATAAAATGTCATTGTTTTTTGTTTGATTGGGTAGAACATTCTTTTTCCAACAAAATGATACCATGAACATTGATTTTGGATAAGGCATTTGGATCCTAGGGTCATTTTCTGAGGCAATGTCATTTCCTAAATTTGCAACTTTTTCGTCTCCAGCGATCCACTGAAAACTGAGACATTCTCGCCCCACGGCCTGCCATAGAATTAGCTGTTGAACAGCGCGATGTTGCGTATTCGATTACCCCGTACCTGTATGGCTCACATTGTCTTCCTTATCAAAGGAAGCGCAGTCATGCGGTTATTCTGTCCAGCTAATTCTATATCATACTACTATTTTGACCATTTATATTGTTCTATGTGGGGTGTGCTGCAGTCAACACAAAAGTTATGAGTCTTAATATGAACTTGATTATATATGAAAAGATAAGGGTCTTTTGGATTAATGGGATTGGGAACCAACAAATCGAGTGAAAAATAGGATCTTGGGAACAGATCAGAATGTTACCACTATGTCTATGAATGTAATTACATACTGTACTCAGACAGATACACAGTTTATTTTGTATCAGTAACTGAGTAAAGCTAGGATAGGGTCAGAATTTGACCAACGTGTCTACGAATTGACTGCAAACAAATTTATACTCCGACACACACACAGAGTTATTTTCTAACCATAACAGAGTCCAACATAAACTAAACGATCTAGTAACTTTTTTTACATGTGCAAAAAAGTAATGAATGGTTGAAAAAAATGTATATATTGTCGTGATTTGAATAATGTCCACTGAGTAAAGTGTGAAAATTTCATGTTAAATGGATGTTATAATGAGTGAAAATGCAGTGATATTCACTTACTCACTGCACTGACTTTGTTAACTGTTATGACTATCCAGTGGATAGTTAAAAATCCAACATTATCTTTCCACCAAAAAAATGTTATAAAAACTAAAACCTGTTCCACGCTTCTATTGGTAATATAAATACAACAAGGTAACAAGATAACAGAGTCGATCTAGACGATTGATTATCTTCTCAAACCTGCGTTATTGATGAGAATATCCAAGCGCTCCTCTTCCTTGAGGATCTGTTCTGCGAAGTCCCGAACCGACTGGAGATCGGACGTGTCCAGTTGTCTGAAGACCACGTTGTCGTTGCCCGATCTACGGCGAACCTCAACGAGGGCCTCCCGGGCTTTCGTGGGATTGCGACACGCCATGATCACCCTCGCTCCCCGAGACGCCAAGTCCACCGCAGTCTCTCGCCCAATCCCTGCATTAGCGCCTGAAAATTGCAAAAGTGAAACTGAAATGTTAACTATTCTAGATGACTCGATTTGGGCATTCACCATGCATAAGGGCCTGCCCGTCCGTTCAGGACCATACAATACATTGTAGATTTGGGCCAGCCCAAATAAGTTTGCAAAATGTACATTGAAGTCATCTTATATTAAAGTTGTCTTTCGATCCAAATGTGATATTTGAGATTTATACAAATATTGTTGTAAGATACTTCACACATATGTGACCAGTAGTTTTGTAGAAAAAGAGCAGTTTACCTAGTAAAAAGGGGCAAAAATTAAAGTGATATGCCTGTAAAGTGTCCCAACTCCACGAAAGTTACTTGGAGTTTCCTCGTTTCTCTTCTACCGGTGTTGTTTAGCTTCATATGGTAAGAGAAGAATGAAATAGGTTAGATTTTTTCAAATGCCTCTTTAATATGACGATATCTATCACTCGGCTCAAAAGCGTTAATTAACGGTCATAAATCTCATAAACGTCCGTTGTAAAAGCTGACGCATATTTTCACTTTCATAACCAGGAAAGCGGTGTTCTTTTTCAATGAAACTTTCACACATCATTCAGACATACCTTACAATAATTTTGGTACAGGATTGAAGTCTCAATGGTAATTTTGGGCAATATCTGACACTTTACAGGTGCACCTTTTATGTCAGATGCATATCATGCACCTTTTCCCAAATATCTCCGTAACCCTTGCCGTAACGGAACGGGGCACTTCCCAAAATATAGTAACAAATGTATTATGTCCATCAGATATCATATAGGTTTCTTTTCAAATGAACAACGATACCAAGAACAGTCAATTTGGTCGTGTAGTTTTTGTTTTAGGGTGCTGTGAGTGACACCATGTCAGGTTCTCTTTTGTGTCAATTTTTACCGAGCAAGTGCTTGATACATCGCACGTACCGCCTTTCATAGCGTTGAACAAGGCGCGCCATTGTTAGTGTGCACTCAGCCTGTGCTCGAGAGAATGGGCATGTTCGTTGAATGGTATTACGGGCAGTGAGTGCGATTTAACTGGCATTGACTAGGTAAAAATTGACAAAAATAGGCACCTGACATGGTCTCATCATGCACTCACAGTGTCCTAAAACAAAACTACACAACCAAAATTACTGTTCTTAATCTTGGTATCGTTTTTCTTTGGAAAAGACACCCTATGGCCTATGCCAATGGACATAAATATGTTGGTACTATATTTTGGGAAGTGCCCCATTCCATTTTTGGGGGCCACCCTGTATAGTTTAGAAAGACATCTGAAAAATCAAAACCCGGCAATATCGTGTATTAGGCCCCACCACTGCTATACTTTATACACTTATGTAGCCAAATATAGCCACTAAATCTGACCTATAGCCACTAAATCTGACCTATAGCCATTAATCTGACCTATAGCCACCAAATTAGGGTTAGGGTTAGGGTTAGGGTTAGGGTTTAGTTAGGGTTATGGTTAGGTTATATGTATACATTATAGCAGTGGTGGGGCCTCATACACGATTATGCCCAAAACCCATATCTTCTGTAAATTGCTGTCTGTTAGGCCTACTGTTACGCAAAACAATAAATCAAGCCAAGGTACAATATGTCTACAGATAGCTCAAAGTCAAAAATGATTTTAGTAAGTTAATAACCTGACAAAGTCAAAGACAAAGTTATAATAATATTAATAATGCCTGGACTGGAGCCGGCTGGATCACTTTAACTTAATTTTATTTAAATTAGCCAAACAACAAAGTACAACTTGTTACAAGACTCAAACTCAAAGAGAAATTTTGTTTCAATTTCACATGTTATAGTAAACGTACGTCACCTGTAATGATGACCGTTTTGTCATCAAGCGTCACTGCATTTGTCACCCGCTTCGTTCCACCCAACGAACGTTGAGGGCGGTAAACACGAGACCGTGTTGCCTTCAGGAAGGTCAACTCGTATATTGTTATACACGCAGTCTATGAGAAATCGCGAATTATTTTTTGTGACCATTTCGAAGGGCGCCCCAGTTGACAGTAACGTTTTTCGGTAGATTGTAGATTTGATAAATAGACTAGAAGTCCGATTTTGTACAGATTGACACTAAAATATATAATTTTGTTTGACATTTCATGTATATGGGATTTTTTTACAAAATCGCTCATTCCAATCATAGTCTTATTAAAATAAACCGCATCGGCATTTTCATGATGATAACAATTTTTGTCGGCAAAACTGTGTGTACAAAAACCGTTTGTGAGTGAGGATGACGTATCGAGATATGAAGCAGACGACAAAAACGAGCATTCTCAAAATGCCGGAATTGTATTTGTATGCTATTTATTCCTGTCTTAGACTTAGGATGATTAACTGACGTTAGCGTATAACATCATTTAAACTAGAACTAGACTCTGTGGCGACTCTGCCGATTAAGCACATTAATGTGCTTTATTTAAAACAAATTTGCGACTTACTTTTGCCCATTCATTGGCATTGACATTGTAATTTGTATACGATAGTGACCGGCAAGTGACTTCGCGATACGGTGTCTGAGAATGAGCTACGCCGGTCGGGTCGGCGGCAGGCGAGGCTATTCTGCAGCTCATTCACCGGGCTTCTGCTCCGGCTCTCGACTCGACGCTAGCTCATCTTCATGCAGTCAGTCTCGGTCCCGCGTCTCGGTCTTTTACGAAAGCGGTGGTTTTATTTTTACCTTATATAATGTATGGCCTACTTTGTATCATTATTGAAGGAGATCCAGTTTATCAATTCCAACCCAAATCATGTAAATTAGTCTTGTTCTTGGAGATTTCACCTCAATCTTTGAGTCTTGTATTGACTATTGGACCTTTTTACTCGCTTGAATTTGATACCTGTTTTTGTTGGTCAAGTTAAAAAAAAAGAAATATCTAGCTTAGACGTAGCCTAGGCAGGCTAGGGTAGGCCCTATTTAGATAGGTCTTAGTCTTATTAATTCTTAAGCCCTTATTTGGGGTAATAGTACGTTTCACCAGGTTTAATTACATTTAAATTAGATCTGGTTTGCAAAACAAAAAGAAAAGTCAATTCAAATCACAGTGCAAATTGCATTTTTGTTTGTGGGGGGGGGGGGGGGGGGGGTATAAGACTATCCAACCCCAAAGGCATGTACATAGTTGCCTGCATCAACCAGTATGATCATGAGTGGGGAGAAATTAGCCAAAATAAACATGGTGTCCATTCTTTAGGAGTGTAGGCTTACTTATTTGAACCCCTTTATTATCTTTCATTGAATATGTGGTCACGATTGCATTGTAGATGTAAAGGGGGTTTAATGCCTAAAATAGATAGAATTATTTTGTAAATCTTTACTCCAGGAACTCAACAACAAAAAAAGGAAGCTAGGCAGCGTAAAAGGAAACTGGCATAATACTTCCATTTTGTTTCTCATTTGGGTAAAGGATGGGGGTGGTCCAGAATCAAGCCTGTAATATTCCACTGAATAGATGTCGATGTCTTATTCCTCTTCCAATAAAGTGCAGCTTCAGGCTTGAAGACTATGCACCATTTATCAAAACAAAATAAATTTACATCAATTTCTTTAATCACCATCAATCATAGCCACCTTTCAACTAATCATTTAACAGGAGGGGGTCAAAATAGTAAAACATACATGTTTTGCAATGATTTGACAAAAATACCCTGACCTGAAGGGGAAAATATAAGACTATCATGCCACACTTCATACACCCTCTTAGTTAAGAGGAGCCGCCTCCAATCAGGAATTCCACCATGACACTCAACATCATCCACTAACCATTATCACCACAATCTGTTTGCCAACAAAATAACAAATATCTCTCATTTAGCTTCAATTTAAAAATAAGAAATAAACATTAGATACCAAAGTAATAAGATTTGTTCTTGAATTATGATATTTCATAGATTATTTTGTTTGCAATATTGAAAGTTGTAGATGGATGCTGATGGATGCAAGCAGAAAATGAAAGTAAACCATTCATTGATAAAAATGTGGCTTTTGCATGAATCTATTTATCTACACACCAAGACCAAGTTTGTAATGTACATTATAATTTGACTGTAAATCAAATGAATGAGTGAGAGTTGAATAGATTTAAACATGATGTCCTCTTTTTGAAAGACAAAGCAAATGGTTGAGACTTGAGAGATAATTATAATATGAAGGAAAAAAATGTTTTTAAAGCTAGCCTGAGAAGGGGCTTGGAAATGTAATCTCTGCATGCATGTTGAGGTAAATTGAAGGCTGGTCGTCTAAACCACCAATAATTACACATCGCACCATTCGTTTCAGTTAAAGGAAACCAAAATGATAGCATTTCATATGTACTACTTCGTTCGCAACACCGAGAAGTTTAATTTGATATATAAATCATAAGAAATGGCCCACCGATTAGCCCACACCAATCACTCAAAGAGACAGAACAATTTTGTTTTTGCGGCGTCCCGTACGAACATGGAAGTGGCCATGTTTACATTTTCTGTGCAGTCCCCAGCAAAGATATGACGTTTTCTTGGACCTAAGCACCAAAATTACATTCATGATCATGTTAAAAGAAGAGACAATTTTGTCTTTGTAGAATCACAGGTCAAATAAAAAAGTATATATGTATAAAGAAAATATATTAACCAACGACCATTTCAGAGGGGGCAGTGTGGAAATATGACTAAATATGGTTACTTAGCCAGTATACCTATAGCTTTTTGACGGAATTGTCAGAGGCTGCCATGGTAACAATTGTGTTGGCGTAAGCAGAGACGTGCACACTGTTGTATAAGTACTTGCGGCGAGCACGTTCGATTTTCTCTAACACGCCTCCAGCTACCGATGCGTACCAAACATTCCTTTTCTTTGATTTGGGAAGGGGTGTTATACCTCTTTGCTGTACAAAACAAAGGCTTGCAGAGTGAATGAAATGTGTAGGCACGTATTTCTATGGTTACCAGGTGACCGCTTTAAGAAATGAATTTACCCCACTATTTCACCTAAACAATTGAGCTGTAGTATCAAGATTGCATTGTTCTCGGTCTAAGGCCAATTTAGTTGCTTATACAGTGATTCATATCAGAATAATAAATGATCGTAGTCTAGATTATGCTTCGCTAGGGTGGAAATAAATGCATGACTTCTTGTAACAGTATTATCGATATATATCATGATATTTCGAAGTACAACTATTGAATTAAAAGTAGCAAACATATTACAGTTTTGGAGGATTGCGAACGCGTACGCGCTCGTTGATATCATACAATTCGAATGTCGTATGAACACCCTCGTTCTGACTAGAAAATAATATACTATCATACTTCACATATAATCAGAGTAGAAACAAATAAAAGATATACTAAATAATTAGATTTAAAAAAATAAGCTATCAGCAGTGCAATGTTTTTTTTGTTCGCTCCGATTTTTCATAAAAATAAGTTATCAAACTAATAGTTAAATCGCCTTTGGCTAGACCAATAAGCGTCAGTCCATGACAACGTCACGTTTGGGCGGAAAACAAAAATCATGGCGCCGCTCAGAGCATCCATAAAGAGCCCGTGATAGCAAAATATAAACTATGCCCATTCCTCAACCGAATTCATGTTTCGGGTGATTCAGGGATATTCGAAATGTGTGAATATAGGTCTTATTACACAGATTGCTTTGTGTTATGCGTTTTGGTCCGCTTTAAGAATGCATTCTTTCATGCATCGTTTATTGAACTCATTGGGAGAGTATATGCAAATCAGCTTGTATGTACACACTGGTTATATACACTCTGGTTGTATACAGAAAGTGCATGCCTAAAGCTATGCATGCAACCCATGCACATCACATGTACAATGCAATTGCAGTCTACATAGTTTATGTTGTTTACAAGTACAACAACAGGTCACTGTTTGACCTACATTCAGTTAGGCAAATCTAGAATTGTCTAGACTGCAACTAGTCTGGGTTTTCCTACGAAAATACACCGCGCTGGTGGACTGTACCAAACGGAAGAAAAAGACCCTAATAATATACTACAGAAAATACCTGGGAACATTTTTAAAATTCAGATCTTGAAATAACAAAAGGTTGTAACAGCCATTTCATCAGTCTAACTAAGATCTTTTACCAATCTGTAAAGTGAAACCTTGTTATAACGAGCATGATGGTTCTCAGATAGCCTTGGGTTTAAAGCAATTACCTCACTATATCATTATCAGGTAACTTATGTGATAACAGGTCTCCTTATAAAGAGGTTCCACTATAATAATGATCAATTTTCACAAACAAAATATTACATCTATTCAGGTTTGCCTACAATGAAAGTGATTCAATCAATTTTGTTATGGGGCGATTTTATCATTTTTCTTTTAACTTGACCATGAGGAAAATGGAAATCTATAATATAGATTCAGAATAGAAAAGAAATGAGCCTGAGGGTTAGACAATTAGATTATGGAAATATCATTTTTCTTGCATCATTTTAATTCTTTATCACTGCAAATGATTTCACCAACTAAAATGACTAGAGACGTCAACTTTTGCAAGGTCATGCTCTATAAGTCTCTAACCTCTGAGCTACATGGCACTCCTTCAAAGATTCTTCCTCAATGCACATACTAGACGGGTTCAGGAAAGTACCACTATGAGATGCATTCTAGCTCAGTGCGGGTTAGAACACAGTAAAGCAATTGACAGGTCTTAGGTATAATCATAAGAAATTTTCTTTGCTCACTTTTATTAAATTAATTTATTTCTGATCAGTTCCCATATGTTTGGATTTAAAAGAATTAGGAATGCCTAATTTTGTTAGTGGAACCTTTTTATACCAAACTTCATTATAACGAGGTACCTGATATAGCATGGCTTGTCCATTGCTTGTGAACACTACCAAGTAACATCCATGGTGATCTGTCATGCTCCTAGTCCGAAGATCTGTAATTAAAGAATGCAAACACACACAGAGAAAGAATGTTAGACTATAGATAGCAATTGCACTTTCATTTATTGATTTTGGTATAACATATTCTCGAGTCCATGGAAAACAGAGTGGAGTATTTTTAGGGAACATTCATGAATGAGTTAATATTAATAAAACTTTATAAACTTTAAAATAAATTGTCTTGACCTCAAAAAGCATGTAGAGTAATAAAAGTTATCAACACAAATTACCAAAACATGCAAATAAATTGAATAAGAAGGTGACAAATGATATTGAACACAATGAAGAAATTTGCTTGAATTATATAGCTTAAAGTTTAATCATTCATTGCCACAAACCAATAAATAAATTCACTGAGAAGTTGATCTCCGAGATAGGATGTATAATACCAATAAATAATGAATTCAAAATATGAAAAGAAAAACTTGAATGGCCTTAATTATTCCTCTTATCCAAATTAATACTTAATTATAAATAACGGGAAAAAAGCTAACCTATGAAAAAAAAAGAATCCTGCACCAAAAAAATGAGTGGGATGATTAAATTATAGTAGAAAGAATACCTGTGCCTGTGGATAGCTGACTAGCTGTGCATAGCGAGTAAAGAACCGGCAGATAAGTAATCCTGAAGTACCACTGTAACACCAGCCTATCACCAGTCGCCAGTCCTTGTTGAACCACATCCTCAAAATATTGCTATGAGATGAACAAAATATAACATTCATAAGAAAAAATATTCACTTAATTTCACTAACATGTTCTTGATGTGGAATGAAAATACTAGACCAAAATAGTAAAAAAATACATCTGTTCAGAGAGTGCAAATTAGTAATTAGCTCCTTAAAACAGTGAAATGACAAACGAGCTCCTGTAAAGTCTCAGTTAAAAAATGCAAAATTGATTGATTGACTTTAGGGTTTAAACTGATG
The DNA here is from genome assembly GCA_037951105.1 of Echinarachnius parma. Taxonomy (NCBI): domain Eukaryota; kingdom Metazoa; phylum Echinodermata; class Echinoidea; order Clypeasteroida; family Echinarachniidae; genus Echinarachnius; species Echinarachnius parma. The sequence goes on from JBAMJV010010154.1 coordinate 17,490, forward strand.
ATTAGGTACTACATTTACTTTTCAGTCAAGAGCCAGTTAAGTAAACGTAAAAAAAAAAATCCTTGAAAAGAAGTTTTTTGTATTACTTAGACATTTCTTGGTCCATCATTTTGTATTGTCATCAATGATTTAGAATGGGCTACAAACGATACATCCTAAACGTGCAATCAGAGTAAGGGGTTGAACTAAAACATCAGATAAAAATGTGAATTAATGCTTTCCAGTCTGGGGCTGGCATGTGTTTGCAGGATAAATTGAATGTCAGTGCAGTGGCTGGAAGAAAACAATTAGCCAGGCCTAGGGTCAGTCTCTCACTCTCGGAATCTTTCTTGTTTTTAATTTAAATTTAAATAAATTATTATTAACCAGGGCCAGGCAGGAGTCGGGACCGCAATAAAAATCAATGATTAATAAATCATTGAAAGATGCTAGGACAAGTCAACTGATCTCTCTAAATCTGATGTGATTAAACATTACCGGTTCTTGGATTATCTAAGGTAGATGGCAAACCATCGTTTTAAGGCCGAGTATAATTATTAGTCCAGATTGCCGAGACGGCCAGAGAAGCCGAGTATGAGAGAGGGACACCTTAGCCTAGCTTCGCCTGCCGACAAGACCGGCGTGGCTCACTTCTAGTTCTAGCCCACCGGCACCGGCAAAGGCAAAGCCGGTGAAGTTACCGACTTTTACTTTTAGAAGTTCAGCACTTGCATGTCTTTGTTGCCATCCATTATTCGGTCTTAGAGTTAGATCGATCGACAAAATGAATCGTTTTCATTGCCTATTTTACTGGTTATTTTAGTAATAGAATGGCCGACAGTAAGAGACTGAAATTAAATGTTAAACTAGAAGGCCGACAAAGTCAGCATACCCACGCCTCCCATTAGCCCTGTTCTACCCCTTCGTCGGCCTCAACCCTGTTTTGCTTACCGCAGGCTAACCAGCGCGTTTTAGGCACGATTTGGTGAAAATGCCTAGGCCAGGGTGTAGGCCGCTTGCTTGCGGCGCGGCAGCCCCATGGCGAGGCAGTGTACAAAATTATTGACAATAAAAACACCTGAATCATCCAAAAATGTAAGTTTCCAAAGTGCACCCTACTTCCGATTGCTCGAAAATTTGAGATTTCAACAAAGTTCACTGCGAAAATGCGGCAAAAAATGACTTACGGAGGTTGAAATTGGTCGAGTTTCTCGATTCAAAACACGAACCGGATCTATAATCATCGCAAGCATCTCTTGTGTATACTTCACATGCATATATTACGTGGTTCAATCAGCTGTTTGACCGCATTACATTTGGAAAAATAGTATATCCCTCCACCCTTGCAATAGCGAAGTTGCATTGCCCACAGCCAAACATCGCGCAAACTACGTGTACAAAAATATGGCCCATGCGCGCACGCCATGTAACGCCGAATGACGATGCCTAATTAAATACATACTCAAACTTCAAGGTTCCACAGAATTTGCAGGGGTCAACCAATCATCACCAAAATCTAATCGATTCTTCCATGTCACTATCCAAACATTCCCTGAAAATTTGGTGCAAATCCGTTCACCCGTTCTCTAGTTATCTTGTACACAAACAAACAAACAAACAAAAAAAAAAAAAAAACAAACAAACAAACAAACAAACAAACAAACTAGAAGGCCGACAAAGTCAGCATACCCACGCCTCCCATTAGCCCTGTTCTACCCCTTCGTCGGCCTCAACCCTGTTTTGCTTATGAGACTGCACACTGTTTTACTTTTGTATAATCAATCCATTTTCCCCTATTTTCCTGATTCTAACCAGTCTAGATGTATTCAATATGTAAAAATGAACATCTGTTCATCTTCACATTAGTGTCGGGTCAATAATAATTATTAAATTAAATTGAATACAAACATATCGATAAGAAAGAGTAGGATAAGAAGTTTGTTGTAAAATGATCCATATTTCTTCCACAATGCTGAATTTCTAAATAAAAGAGAAATTATGAAAGCTAGATTGAGTTCCGAGTTCAAATTGACGCAACGTTAAGCGGTACGATTGCTCGCAGAGTTTACACTAGATCATTGCACGCGCAACGCCGGAAATGCGCGACGCTGATTGGTGCCAGCAAACACTGTTGTGTCATTGGGGTATCATGGCAGCGAGCATAGAACTTCCATACGTTGTGTACAACGTGCACATACGTGCTATAACGTGCAGATATTATTTAGGCACACACGTGCATTAAATACATACTCAAACTTCAAGGTTCCACAGAATTTGCAGGGGTCAACCAATCATCACCAAAATCTAATCGATTCTTCCATGTCACTATCCAAACATTCCCTGAAAATTTGGTGCAAATCCGTTCACCCGTTCTCTAGTTATCTTGTACACAAACAAAAAAACAAAAAAAAAAACAAAAAAAACAAACATACGGAACCCTTTACATAACCCCCTGCCGATTTCATCGGCGTGGGTAACAAACAAACAAACAAACAAACAAACAAACAAACAAACATACGGAACCCTTTACATAACCCCCTGCCGATTTCATCGGCGTGGGTAAAGATGCCACAAAAACAAAAGATTTGTCGATCTATTCCAGCCGCGCCCCGCCCTCAGACCAGTTCCACTTCCAAATATTTCTTTCAAATTAATAGGCCTAATGAAAATGAACTCACAAAATAGTTTCAGATATTATTTCAATCAAATTGTCGACATGATGACAAGTAGACACAATCTATAAAATAAGGTATTACAGCATTTTAAAATAAAATCGACTTACTATTTTGTGAAAGTTGGATTCCGCCGTTCAACAGCTGTACGTAATTGTCGTCTGCTATTTTAAAAGGCTCAGTCACTATTGTGATTTGTACACACAGTTGAAATGCCAAATATGTGTAATAACTTAGGAATGCCGGTGTAACTTCTTTTATTAAAAAATTAATTTGAATGACCAATTTTGGTTACATTTCACATATCTGATGAAATGTCCAGAAAAAATTATATGTTCAGTGTCAATCTGTACAAAATCGGACTTCTGGTTGGTGTATCAAATCTACAATCTACGGAAAAACGTTACTGTCAACTGGGGCGCCCTTCAAGTGGTCACAAAAAATAATTCGAGTTGACCTTCCTCGAGGCAACACGCAAGTGTTATACGCCCTCAACGTTCGTTGGTTCCACCGTACCACCACGCAAAGTAAACACCGTAGGCCCCGACCAGAACGCCAGCGGAACACATCGCGATCATGCCAGCATGCACGGCTATTGCGGCGTCGAAACTCCGTAAAGATTCCATAGCGGAAATCGGACACGGTTCGTAAAAACTCTGGCGTAGATTCAAACTTTGGTTCTTCTGCTGAGAGATTAACTATACTTCCTATGACTACACAATGGAATCTAAAGCCACGGAAAATCGATCGTGCTGACTCATATTTCTGAGGTAGTGTTTCTCTTCCGGCAAATGTGTACAGCTGGCCTGTCGTGTCGTATACGTCGATCACGTGACAGTTAGGGAAATTCCCGTACTGGTAAACATCACGTAACCAGCTAGTAAAAAGCAAAGATGGTAGCTAGAGCGCCGTTTTCAAAAATTGCCCCTCCATAGACGCCCGGAATGACTTGGCTAGGTAGTTGAGTAGCGCCAAGTCCATTATTACCCACGCCGATGAAATCGGCAGGGGGTTATGTAAAGGGTTCCGTATGTTTGTTTTTTTTTGTTTTTTTTTGTTTGTTTGTTTGTGTACAAGATAACTAGAGAACGGGTGAACGGATTTGCACCAAATTTTCAGGGAATGTTTGGATAGTGACATGGAAGAATCGATTAGATTTTGGTGATGATTGGTTGACCCCTGCAAATTCTGTGGAACCTTGAAGTTTGAGTATGTATTTAATGCACGTGTGTGCCTAAATAATATCTGCACGTTATAGGCGCGGTACGGTAACCTCGCTGAATCCAATCGAGCAGCAACTAACAAGTTTAGTCCAGGTGTGCATCGCGATCGCGCGCACGGTACCATATGTTATGGTACGGTACTTTCGATTCCGGGTTAATTAATACGGAACGGAATTGAATTGCAACGGATTGCAACACGCTGATCTGAACTTTGAAGCGCCAAGAAATTGGTAAGTTTCCGAAAAATACATTTATTTATTTAATAATTATTATTGACCCGACACTAATGTGAAGATGAACAGATGTTCATTTTTACATATTGAATACATCTAGACTGGTTAGAATCAGGAAAATAGGGGAAAATGGATTGATTATACAAAAGTAAAAAGAATTTCGAAAATTGCGTCTGAATGTCCTTCCGTTACCGTGGAATTGCCCCACTGCAGTTCGCCAGTTGCAGTCGCAAAATAATAATTAATGGCATTAATGCACACATCCTGGCCCAATGACCAGAACAATGGTGATGATCCTCTCAAGTGGACAATTTACATGCAATTTAAACTTATACGCTTAAGATAAACATACAGTTCATACACTCGTTCTGTTCAACGGTTGATCACTATGTTTTTAGGATGCATCGGTAAGCAAAACAGGGTTGAGGCCGACGAAGGGGTAGAACAGGGCTAATGGGAGGCGTGGGTATGCTGACTTTGTCGGCCTTCTAGTTAACTCTATGAACAGTGGCGTAGCATGGGGGGGGGGGGGGGGGTGAGAGGAGCCCGGGGGGGGGGGGGGCACTCGAATTATATTTTGACGGGGGTGTGCCTCACGGAACTCTGAAATGGGGGTCTGAAGAGCTGACTACAAGCACAAAATATAGGGTCTTTGGAGCTACAAAAACCCTGAAACGGGAGTTAAGGGGTCTAAGGAGCAGACTAAAACTACAAAATACATAGACTTGGACTACCAAAGACCTACGGAAACCCTCAAAAAGGCTCAAATGGTGGTCCAAGGAGCCGAATTAGAAGAAGAATAATGGACTTGGCGCTACTCAAATACATAGCCAAGTCATTCAGGGGGTCTATGGAGCCGAACTAGAAGAAGAATAATGGACTTGGCGCTACTCAACTACCTAGCCAAGTCATTCCGGGGGTCTATGGAGTGGCAATTTTTGAAAATCGGATATCTTTAGAGCTGCGATCGGGTGTGAAAAGGGGGTTCTTTTAAGCGGCACATACCCGTCTTACATTATACATGAGTGCCCCCCCCCCCCCCCCCCCCCCCCCCGGGGTGAGGAGACCGGGGCCGTCTATTTGACAAAGACAATGAAAAGATGCGGGTAAAATCTTTTTTTTAATCCAATAAACATTTAGACTGTTATTTGAAGTCGTGTCTAAGCTAAGGCCTGTTAAATTAAGCAGTTGTTTAAGAGCCTGTCTATAAGGGCCCCGATAAGGGCCTGTCTAACCTAATTTATTCACAAGGTCATGCAAACAATTTCGGTACTGGACTTCGAACACTTCAGAATACAGTTGCTTAATGGTCGGTGCTGCATGCCGGACTATCAAACAATACTGATAGTTTGATACATATATGTAACCATAAATCAAATGAATGTGACACTAAATTACTTTGATTTAGGGTTACAGCATTGGGCAAGGTTATTAGGGACACACCGAGTCAGTGGCGTAGCGTGGTCGGACTGATTGGGGCACATGTATTTCTTTGATTTTCAAAACTTGTGTTCTCCTTATTATAGTGTCTTTTTTTCCCTTTTTTTTTTTGACAAACTATTGGGGCACAGCCCCCCCCCCCCCCCCCCCCTGTAGCTACGCCACTGCACCGAGTCCGTAACCATGGCCATGGCCCGTGAAGACATCGATTGTGACATGTATTTCACAAAAAATGTAAAATTGCAAATATTACGTTTGAACGAGATACTCACATCACGTGATGTATTACGTTCGAACGTAATAATTATCACGTTCGAACGTGATAATATTTATGGACAAACAAAAAATTATCACGTTCGAACGTAATACTAATCACGTTCGAACGTAATAATTATCACGTTCGAACGTAATACTATCACGTTCGAACGTAATAATTATCACGTTCGAACGTAATAATTATCACGTTCGAACGTAATAATTATCACGTTCGAACGTAATAATTATCACGTTCGAACGTAATAATATTATCTCGTTCAAACGCAAGAATTATCCGTCGCATGCCGAACGTACTACATGCGGGATTTGGGGACAATTTTAGCGGCCATAATGTGGGATTTTGGCTCCCCCAAATTCAGTTGTGTCCTTCGACACAAGAATGGCAAAAGGGGCGCCAAATCTGCATGTGAAGTGCTTTCTAGTTTCTATTATTTTGGGATTCTTCCCCCTGCACCTATGATGTGTGAGACTATAGGCCCTTCAATGGACACCTAAAAATTCATGGGACGAGCTATACCTCGGAACATCATCGAACTGCCCTCTTTGGAGCAGTTCAAGGTTGCTCTTGAAACCATTTAGGTCTTTTTCATGAACTTTTACCCTCATCTATGATGAACAAGACGTTGATGAACCATAGAACTAGATATAACTCAGTTATCTGTTGTTTTTAGGCGGGGGCATGAGGTATATAGGGGGCGACAACTTTACCCCAATGAATATGTTGTCCCTTTAAACCTCGACAAGAAGCATAAGTCGTAACTATATTGATCAGGACAATTTTTTATTTTTTTCGATTTGTGTATTAGTATAATTATACAATTAGCTAGATATATATCATGCTGATTTCAAGTGTATATAAAATTGCCCAACTTTGGTCAAAATGGAAACCTATAGTTTACTCCATAGTCACAGTTGGACAAGATAATTAAACTTTTACGTAATTCTTTTGGAAGTTATATTCTTAAATATGCAAATTAGGGACTACCGTCTCGAAATTTAAAATCATTGCATGCATGTGCACCTGCAAATGAATACCAGAAACAATTTCCTTTCTGATCAAAAATTTCCCCATATCAATAGTTTTATTTATTGTATCACCCTTCCTAGATTATCTTGTTCTGTACGAGTCATGGTATTACATGAAAATATGCAAATTAGATTATGTAATATTATTAAATATGATCATAAATGCCCAATGGTGACATGTTCACTCCCCCTTAAGATAAGTTCAGCAGAACAGTCGAATCATAGATTTTAACTATATGAACAGTGGCGTAGCATACGCTGGGGGGGGGGGGGGGTGAGGAGAACGGGGCCGTCTATTTGACAAAAACAATGAAAAGATAAGGGTAAAATCCTTTTTTTTTAAATCCAATAAACACTTACACTGTTATTTTGAAGTCGTGTCTAAGCTAAGGCCTGTTAAACTAAACAGTTGTTTAAAAGCCTGTGTATAAGGGCCTGTCTAACTTAATTTATTCACGAGGTCAGGCAAACAATTTCGGTACTGGACTTCGAGTTAAACAGGACTTGGTCAACACTTCAGAATACAGTTGCTTAAATGGTCGGGCTGCCGGACAATCAAACAATACTGATACATATATAAAACCATAAATCAAATGAATGTGACACTAAATTACTTTGATTTAGGGTTACAGCTGCACTGGGGCGTAGCGTGGTCGGGCTGATTGGGCCACACCTTATGTATTTCTTTGATTTTCAAAATGTGTGTTCTCCTTATTATAGTGTCTTTTTTGTAACTTTTGACAAATTATTGGGGGCACAGCCCCCCCCCCCCCCCCCCCGTAGCTACGCCACTGCACCGAGTCCGTAACCATGGCCATGGCCGTGAAGACATCGATCGTGACATGTATTGCGCAAACAAGTGTAAAATTGCAAATATTACGTTTGAACGAGATACTCACATCACGTGATGTATTACGTTCGAACGTAATAATTATCACGTTCGAACGTGATAATATTTTTTTTTTCTGTACATGTCCCTTCTGGGGCTTCGTATATGTGCAACGTTTGAGCTGTGATATTCGTATTTTGGTAATTTATTTTGGAGAAGACATGAAAGTGTGATATATCATATATTTATATAATAGAGAATTATGAATACATATTAACACCATTTGTTGTGTAACCAATAGATGCCTCTTTACAATAGGGAAGTTATGAGATTTCGGAAAAATAAAGAGAGAAGTCATGGTAGGTAGTGGAATAAAATTCTAAAAAATATTGAACTTTCTTTGATTTGAAAAATACAAAACGAAATTGGTCATACTTTATCTATTATGATGCGGTGTCCGAATATGGCCCCCCTAAACTTTAACGAGCGATATCTGAAAAACTATTTCAGTAAAAAACACAAAATTTGTAAAGAATGAAGTTCAAATGAAGATGAAAATGATGTCATAGTATCATACCTTGTCTGCCGATTGCGATCTTAATTGTCCCGTAATAGCGAGTTGCATTTCGTGGCGAAAACAAAATTGCATTAAAAGAGGATGCCATAATATGGCGGCATTATGGCCCCCCTTTTTTAAAGTCTGTTTTCTTTACAAATACTAAACCTTTTCCAATGAAAGTGCCATCAAAGTGGTCTTCAAATCCTTAAGATTACATTTATCCATAACAAATTTGTACACAAATGTGACAAATCTGCCGAATCTGAGCCGATTCTAAAACAATGTCATTTATGTCCCCGTGCAAACAAATTTCCCATTCATTTGTACACAATCGACTATGAGCGCGCAAAAGATGGTTTTTGCTTGCGCGATGACTCTTAGTCAAAGGAAAAGGATACGGAAATGAAACACACTGCGCGAAATTATCTTTGTTAATGCGCTATAAGCTGATAAACAAGGGGGCCATATTATGGCACGGGCCATATTTGGTAGCCTGATCATAATATTTAATGACATTAAAGCCTAAAGGGGTATTCCGGGCCTGATAAAACCATTCGTTATTTGAATAAGCAGAAAAAGAGGCATAATTGGTGAAAATTTGATCAAAATCGGACAAGAAACACGGGAGTTATACCTATTTGAACATCATGTAGTAATGAGCGATCGTTCAAAATTGCCGCCATATACATCATTGACGAGCAACTCGCCATGGCTTTAGTACATGAAAATACACTTATTTCTCATTTTCGTTGCTAAAAATAAAAATTTCTCTGCTTGTTTTCACGAATTCATAGAAGAATATTGATGGGCCAACCTCTTTGGAATTTGTAAGCTCATAAATTTGCTTTGTTATTAAGAAAATTTAAATTTTGTAAAATTTCCATGTAGAAGTCAAAATGGCTGCAGCTCGCAAGTGACGTCACGATCGATAGCAATTGCGAACGATACTAAAAATCGGAGCAAAGTTCATCATGTCATAACTTTTTTATTGCTCTACCGTTTTGGCTCAGATTTTCATTCATGATTCTTCATATTCACTTCATTTTATAGCAAACATCACATTTCTGGGGTGGAATTTCCCTTTAACCCTAATCCCACTGGGGGGGGGGGGGGGGGGGCCATTTTGGCCCCCCCCTGTCGTTTTTTTCAACGTGCATCTAGACCGATTGGAATTTCACGTTCAAACTTCATGACTTTTTTCTCTCAAGTCTCCCGCACGTTTTGATATATAATTCACCCCGGTCGGACATGTAGAACTGATTTTAGAGGTCGATAATTGCTCGACCGTCACAAAAAAATGCAATTTTTGTACAGGTTTCTATGTAATTCCTACATCCGATGCCATGTAAACTCCAAATCTGTTATAATTATTACATTGAATTATAATTTGGATTATTTCTTTGCTATTAGTTTAATTCATACACTTCAGAGATAAATTCTTCTAAAAAACAAACTAAAAAAAACAATAAAAACAATAAAATACATAAGAATGAAAACAATGTGGGTAAATCCTGGAATACTAATTTGCATATTTATGCAAATTAGTGATATATTTTATTACCATAAAAAACATGGATATGATGAATTACATCATTTGAAAGTATTTTTACCTGAAAACCTGAAGAAATCCTCTAATTTCTCTTGATTTTAGACGAAAATCCCAATTTTCCCCAAAATTCGTCAAAAATTTGCATATTCAAAATTTTAATTAATTATTAAAAATAAAATAATGGTCTAATTTTTTTGTTTTTTCAAATTATTATTCTACTAGACTAGTTTTACGTATGTGCCAATTTTTTAGTCAATCGGTCCATTCGTTGCCGAGATTTGAGGGGGGGGCCAAAATGGCCCCCCCCCCCCCCCCCCAGTGGACTCAAGTGATCAAAATAACCCAGTGGGATTAGGGTTAACTTATTTAGATTTGTACAAACTGATATTTGAGACTTTAATCATATACCAACATAAGATACTTCTGATTGATACGTGATATTTTCATAGAAAAATAACAATGTTAACATATTATGAATAAAGGTGAATACTGTAAATGTAAACGTGGTAATGTTCGCGGTGCATTCATTTTCACGGATTTCGGGCTAAAGTCTGCACCCGCTAATAAGTAATATCAAAACCTGCGAATATAAATACTTGATTTGCAATGCATGTGAACTCTTGCTCAGTCGCGAAATTAAAAACCCGTGAATGTGTTTTTGTGTTACTCAGTGCAAAATATTAATCACGTGAAAATAACAACGTTGGTGTCTAATTTTATCCTTGATCGATTGAGGATCCTAATTGGGATACTAGTGACTACGTTCAAACAATTTTCTAATACGCCATTCAATTTAATCTTTAATATCTCCATAATTAGGGAGATATTTGAAAATCAAAACCCATTTATTTCTTTTTCCTGAGCTGAGCACTACCGTAGTGGCTAGAGAACCTGGCCTGTCACACACAGCACAGTGTGCCATTGCCATTGTACCAGGCCGTGCGCTGTGGCTGAGTTCACCTGCACCGCTAAATATTGAACCTTTGTACATAAAATCGCGCTGTGCCGAAGCCCGCTTTGACGTTGTGCAATAATTTTCGGTCGAGCGAAGGCACCGCGACATTGCGGTCTGATTAGTGTATGTTTTTATCAAAATGAACTACAGAGCGTAGATCTACAAAAACAAGAATCAAGGTCCTAAAAGTTTAAATCTCCAATAAATTGTGAAAATATAGAAAATAAACAATTTTGGATCGTAAAGCAGATTTCTGGATAACCAGGAGGAACACAGAACAGCAAGAAGCATGTATTTTATGAGCAATAAGCAGATAAATCGTTTGATATGAGTTTCGAGGCACTTGTTCAGTGCATTTTCGGCAAATCTAATTTCAAAGTCATCTCTGTCCTTTTGCTGGCCAGGTTTTCCCCCCGGCCAGGTTCTCTGGCCTCCACGGTATATTAGCCAGACAACAAGGACAGGTACAAAAGAAGTGAAACTGAAAGCTCCAAGTGATTTTGGTTAAATATGGAGTTAATGGATCACTTTAACCATTTGCTTTATTTTTTATGAAGAAGGAAGGATGAGCTGCTAGCTGGAGCCCAATGCAGAGGCCAGATTTTTGTATACCAGCTTTATTTGATTTGTTACTTTTGTCTCTTTCGAATTAGGAACAGGTCTGTGAATGATCATTCAAACTTCAAATTCATTTGCGGACGAGTCTAAAAAGAGGGATCTATGTCAACACATGGCTGTGTTTCTTGCAGTCTAACTGGTACGACGATGCAAAGATTATTCTTCTCCTGCTCCCCACGCTTCACAAGATCTAGTCAATTTGCCGGTCATGTTGAGTGGCCTCACATCAGCCAGTTAGCACTGATGAACAGTGCTCCCATCAACTTTCCTATCTACGCTAGAAACAGAGGTCTTTCACACTGGGTGAATGGGAATCATCCCTATTGGAGGTTTGAGAATAGCCAAAGACATCACCATCATAATTGGAGGAACAACCCCTACTACGGAGCTCCAATCTATGGACAGTGCCAAATTCCTGATGTTGATTCTGGTAGCCGAACCCATACTACAATGAGTTCTACGAGGATCAAATCGCCAAAACGGGAGCGAAATCCACCTGGAGCCAGGCAGGTGGCCAGTCAGTCAAAGATGCAGAAAATTGAGGAGAAAGAGCGTCAGCCAGAAAGTAGAAGCAGCAGCAAAGATACAGAGCCTGCCGCTTCTTCGAGTTCTTCGAGCAGGGGGCTCCCGCAACGAGACTGGCCGAAGAGCTCGGAGGACTGTCAGTGGAGGCGGGCTGGGAAAGAATTCCAGTCATCAGCAGCTGTGAACACATCATCTTCTCGTTGGGATCAGCATGAAAGGAGACCCCGTCCCCCTCCTGTCTCTGCTTCACGTCCTGATCAGCGTGACTGTAACATAAGGGTTACTGTAACTGGGAAAAGGCGGGTCCCTACGTGTATCCCTTCTGATCCCCCAGCACCACCACCACCTTGCCAGTATATTTCCAGAGTGTCCGGGGATCAAAACTTTCCACCTTCGACAAGCGCAAACCCTACTGGCTGCACTCAGGTCCGTCCAACAACATCTCATAATTTGGACAGACGTCAGGGTTTCCACTCTTCTGCAGACTCGGGTCAAGGTCAGAACCCCAGTGATGGTGAGCATTCAGTTACATTTTTGAAATGTTTGCAGAGGAAGTCAAAATGATTTGTTTTTTTCTCCCTATGTTATTATGATATACTTGGGGTATAAGTGCTCAAAAGAATGGCAATTTACCTCTTTGCTGGAGATTGTGACAGGAAAGAAGTGCAAATAAATATTTAGCACATTTTTTAAATCCATAAGTTTGTGGCCCAAAGCTCAATTTTCAGGGCTAAGGTCCGGTGCAAGTGTGCAACTAATTTTGAACCCTGCCAGCATCCACAAAATAGTCAAAGTTCCAAAAGTCTATGATGAACAAAATAGCAATCCTATGTTCAATTGTTCTAGTTTGATTGCCTGTTTTATAGATACAATGTCTAGTTATACATAATGTAGGTTGTTTTGTTTTTAATGCGTATCCCTTGATTTCCCTACGCAGTGCTTGAAATTAGCATAGGCCCGCTGGCCTGGGGCCACTAAAAATTAGCTATGGGCCACCAAGTTTCATTCATCCTAAATTCTACTGGCCCATTCGGGCAACCAAGTTTAACAGAATTTGTTATGTTTTTCCTTTTTGGGGGCCACCAAATTTAGGATTCGGGCCACTCAAAGTTGAACAATCTTGTTTTTACTTGCCCGACTGGGCCACAAGGCAAAAAGGTTAATTTCTAGCAGGGCCTACGTATCCCTTGATGATACCACCAAATGTTAAAGGGGACCACCAGGCAAAGGACAACACATTATTATATGTTCTGGTACCGTTTTGTGATATCAAATAGATACCCAACATTTTGCAAAGGGTTGTGTAATTCATAAACAAAGCAATTAATTTCCACCACTTACGGAACCACGGCTATCTTTTGGTTCCACACGGGCCAGGCATTTGCGAGTGCGCCAATGCAATACACGCGTACGTCAATAGAATCCCGGATGATTCGTTCGCTCTGCACAGAGCGCCGCTGGCACTGCTCGCATAATAGTCTGCGCATTCAGACCGCATGGCCGCATGGCTGAGAATGGTGATGCGTTTTCCAATTTTTTTTTTTTTTTCTGAAAACATATGTGAACTTATTGAAGGAATGGAATACTAAAGATGTTACCTTTCTATAATTAGATTATTATTTTGGGGTAGTGGTACCCTTTAAATGATCCAACCATGAAACATCATTTAACATCATTCAACATCAATCATCTTGATTGCATGTATCCATCCAATCTTCCACAGGGTCGAGAATATACACACGACGTCTGTGGGTTGATGTGCAGAAACCAGGGAGCTACCAAAGCAGCAGGCCAGGCCAACAGGCTAATAGAGGAAGTGGTAAGAATGATCAGCCCTTTGAGTTTTCGGTCCTGTCCTACAACATCTTGGCGCAGGGTCTGCTGGAGTCCAACTCGTACCTCTACAAGCACTGCCCGGCCGACATGCTCCCCTGGGAGTTCCGCAAGCACAACATACTGGCGGAAATCACTCAAGCCGATGCTGACGTGAGTATTGTTATGCACTGACAAGATTTAATATTTGTACACTTCTTCACACGTTGGGTCGGGTGGAGAAAGGTGTTTGAGTGTGTCACTCAACATGCACTCTATAACCACTGCAGTCTGCTCTAAGAAATGTTTATCTACATTTTTGTTTTTGTTCTTTTCAGGTTATATGTCTACAGGAAGTTCAGAATGACCACTTTACTGATTTCTTCAAGCCCGAGTTAGGGCAACTGGGTAAGACTTCTCTCTAATATTACTTAAAAAGATAGAAAGAGCAATCATAACATACCATCATGACTCATGTAGTTAAAACGCTCGTCAAACTCATATTTCCGATAGTTTATAACTTGTGTAGAACGACTGGTTGAAATTTCTTTCCAACTCTTTAACTACGGCGCTCCCATGCGTTTGATCTTGAATCCTTCACAGGATACGCTGCAATCTACAAGAAGCGGACGGGAGACAAGGGGGACGGGTGTGCCACCTTATACAAGAAGTCCATGTTCCGTCACGTCTTCCACTCCCGGCTGGAGTACCAGCGGCAGTCCGGTTGCCTTGACAGGGACAATGTGGCAGTCATTGTGATGCTCCAGCCCAAATCATTACCGCCTACACACCAGCTCTGCGTGGCCAACACCCACCTTCTGTGGAACCCACGCCGCGGAGATGTCAAATTGGCACAACTTGGTAAGAAGGACTCTTTTTTTTTAATCCATAAATATATTGGAAACCTTCATTGACCCTTGATCCGACAAAGTGGAGGAGGTTCACCAAGAGGCCTCTTAAAGGGATCTAGTAACTTTGTTGACATGTGCAAAAAGTGATGAAGGGTTGTATATTGATGTTATCTCATATGTCCACAGGGTATTGTGTGAAAATTTCAAGTCAAATGGACATTGCATGGCCAAGTAATGAGCGAAAATGCAAAGTGATATTCACTAACTCACTGCACTCACTTTGTACACAGTTTCAAAACTCCGGGGGAGTTTTTCTTATCTGAATACTTCGATCGTACATATCTTTGTAACGAAAGGGAAATTTGAAAAACCAAAACCGGTCCCATGATTTTATTGTTAATACCAATACAACAAGGTATGAGGGAACTGCTAGAATTAACATTTTATTTTGAGGATTTGGACAATGTTACTAAGTCCCTTTAAGTAATTAATTTTCTTTATATATATTTTTCCACAAGTGATATTTGAGTAATGCTGTAACCGATCATCGGATCGGCATGCCGATCCCGATCCGATCATGGTTGATCGGACAGTTTTTGCCGATTTCCGATCATGCAAAAAAAATCGGGAAAAAAATCGGATCGGAAAAAAAAAAAAAAAAAAAAAAAATTGTTTTTTTTTCTTTGGAAAATGATCCCTAAAAACATATTTTGGGAATATAAATTAATACCAAAGCAACATATATCCATATTAATAAGCCCAAGGTAATCTTGTATGGGTATGATTTCATTTAAAACTGATTACCTTGCCTTTTACGAAATTATTCCCGCCGATTCTGAGCTCAGTCCCATGTGATTCTGAAAGATTACACCAAATTGAACACATGGGACTGGGCACAAAATCGGCGTGATAAATTTCCTAAATGGAGAAGTAATCAGTTTAAAATGAAAGCATAACCATACAAGATTACCTTGGGCTCATTAATATGGATATATGTTGCTGTGGTATTCATTTATATTCCCAAAATATGTTTTTAGGGATGATTTTCCAAAGAAAAAAAAACGATTTTTTTTTTTTTTTTTTTTTTTTTTTGTCGATCATCCGATCCCGATCATCGATCCGATTTCGAAGATCGAAAAAAATTTGCCGATCCGATCAAACGATCCGATCATCAAGGTCAGTTACAGCATTATATTTGAGTTTTCAGTCATGTACCAATATCATCAGAAGATTCTTCTGAGTGAGGTGTCAAAGTTACATAGGGAAGGCGAACTGTTTACCTAGTGAAAAAGGGTGAATATTGATGTCAGATTTTATCACCTGCTGCCCATTGAATTTGAAAACAATTGGAAAGCGTTCTTGAGGCTTTTAAATTCAATCATAAATATCTCCATACTAAGGAAGACATTTGAAGAGCCCAAAACCTATTTCATTCTGTTACCATAAGCCAAACAACAAGGTACATTAGAAATGTACAAGGACAAAGTGATTTTTGTTGAATTTGACAAATTAAATGGATCACTTTAAATTAAACTGACATGCCTAGCCTACAACTGCATGATGAGAAGGAGGAGACATCCCGGCAATGCCTGGAATTTGAATGGCGTAGCTTTGTAAGAAGGATTTCCTTATTGTAATCGAGCGTGAACAACCTTTATACCTAATGTTGTCATAATGTCTTTTTTACAGCTGAAGAGAGCTTCCTTCTCTCCATTCTGTGATGAGACTTCAAAGTACTTACCACACTGACCACTCTTAGTTTGTGAAGAAGGGTTGTATTTTAATGTAATTTAATTTTAAAGTTTTTTTTTATATTTAAAAAAAAAAAAGATTTAAAGTACTTACCACACTGACCACTCTTAGTTTGTGAAGAAGAGTTGTATTTTAATGTAATTTAATTGAATTCAGGTGTTACTCATTTGCCAAAACGTACCCTTTGACCCTTTAGGTCTCCTTTTTGCCAAAATAGAGTGGTCTGAAATTGATTCAACTGCGCAGTAACCATTCTAGATGGTGATCGAGGTATTTCTGTCCCACGTGGGTTCTGAATTCAATCTTTGCAATTTTCTGAAGATGGATTCCAATGTCTATTAAATCCATACTCCATCATTGTTGTACCTCAAGGTCTTCTGTTTGCAGAGATAGAGCACATGTCTCACATCAACTCGACCGCGCCCATCCCGGCAGGTACCTACCACCCCATCGTTCTCTGTGGCGACTTCAACAGCCTGCCGCACTGCCCGCTCTACAAGTTCGTCAAGAAGGGTCATGTGACCTACGAGGGGATGGCGATGGTCGACGTGTCGGGTCAGGAGGACGGCCGGAAGCGATACATGGAGAGCCCTCTCTGGCCGCAGGATATCGGAGTCACCCAGCGGTGTCTCTACGTCCACAGAGATGGCAATGCTGGGAATGGAAACTCGGGTATGTCCTTCTAATTGTCCATCACTCATATGCAATCGATCTAGCAAACCCTTACAAGATGCACAAAAGGAATTAATATCTCTAGGACGTTTAAAACAATTTTGAAAAAAGTCATAAAGCAAGAAGTTGGTCTACAAAATAGATTGTAGATAGCAATAAAGGCCTAGTATTGGCTATGTTACTTGACAATATGATTTCTGCACTTACGCTTTGCAATGGCATGATTGGCACCGTTTCATCTTTTCTCCGAGAATACTACAAAGTCATTTTTATTTCAATCTTTCCACCCTAATTCCTGAAGGAATCTGCCAGTTTGTTTTTTGAATGTCTTCATTGTCATTCAACATTATTCAAGAAAGCTCTTTCACAATTTGTTATCTGTATTAAAAATAAAATTTTGATTTGTCTCTGTTTTCATGCTTTCCACAACAGGAAATGCTTGGCAGACACAGCAAAATTATGGGTTTGAAGGTAACCAACAATCAGACGGCCGGATCGTCCACCAACCCGGCGACCTCCATCATCCTTTCTTCTTCTCATCGGTTTACGACCACAACCATGGCAACCGGGAGGTGACCACAAACAACACCAAGTCAAACTGTACTGTAGACTACATATTCTTCACCCGGGGGAATCTGCCAAGGGCGACGGGCGGCAACGCCGGTGCTCGTGCGCAGCAGCCGAGTTTCTCTAGCAATGTGAGCGTAACAAGAAGACTGTCCCTGTTCACAGACAATGAAGTGAGATCCATGGGGGGACTGCCCAATGCCAAGTGGTCATCTGATCATCTCTCACTCCATGCTAAGTTCAGTATGACCCCTATCTTCAGGTAATACGCTCATATTTTCTACAAACCTGAATAAGGACATCTGGAAAAGATATGTAAGGAGATAACTCTCATTTTCCCGCTGTTCATTTGACTACCCTTTCAGAGACATTGAAGTGAGGTCCATGGGGGATTTCTCAATGCCAACTGATCATATGTCACTCCAAGCTAACTAGCTAAGTTCAGTATGACCCCTATCTTCAGATGATACGCTCATCTTTTCTACGAACCTGTTAAGGACAGCTTGAAAAGGTCTGTAAGGAGATTACTCCAACTGTTCATTTGGCTACCCTTTCAGAGACGATGAAGTGAGGTCCTTTGGGGATTGCTCATTGCCAACTGATCCTCTGATCATATGTCACTCCAAGCTAACTAGCTAAGTTCAGTATGACCCCTATCTTCAGATGATACGCTCATCTTTTCTACGAACCTGTTAAGGACAGCTTGAAAAGGTCTGTTAGGAGATTACTCCAACTGTTCATTTGCTACTCTTTCAGAGACGATGAAGTGAGGTCCTTTGGGGACTGCTCAATGCCACCTGTCTTTCTGATCATCTGTCACTCAAATATAAGTTCTCTATGACACCTATATTCAGGTAATTATCTCATCTATGAATTTGTTCGCTCTTTATTTACAGGACTCTTGTGGACCATATATGGACGCTATCGTAATGAGATGATCTAGGAAGTAACAGGTTAAGCAACGACGACCAATTTAACATTGCATAATATCAAGTTATTTGTCACCACTTTAGCAGTATATTGGCTGTATTTCGCTCATGAATGGATTAAATTTGGAATTACCAAAAGCAGGGCTCCACACTAGCAATTACCTGATTTCCCGGAGCAAGTAAAAATTCATTAATGGTCTAGTTTGTTTACCCGATAGGGCAAATACAATGTCTGGTCAAACACAAGATAAAGCACATTATAAAGACTTTTACAATTATATCCAAAATGTAAAGAAAAAAGTTAATTTTCCATTTGGTATTTGAAATTTGAAAATTCATGATTTCACTTGGCGAGTAGAGGAAAAAGTTACAGTAGTGTGGAGGATTGCTAACGGTGTGTTGAATTTAACCCGAGGTCTGTGCTGGCACAGTTGTTAGAGCAGCATAACGGGAACCAACATGTTGTTAAATCAAATAGTGACTCATTTCTTCTTGATATTGTTATTTACCTGTTTTTAACTGACACAATGTACATTATTACTATTATTGCAATGTACTTGTTAAAACCTTCCCATCATCTTTCGTACTCATTTTATACTTTAACATTTTTTACCACCACCTTCTTTTAAAAGTTTTTTGTTTTGTTTTTGTTGTAACAAATAGTTTATGGTCGTATTGGAGAACTGAAATACAAAATGGTCGGTGTGTGTCTTTAGTAAGTTTGTTTTTGGTTTAATTGGTAAAGGTATTATTTTACAGTATTGTTATCTAGTTTGATGAACTGTGATTTACGTGCAAATATTTTGTTGGATTGACTCAGGAATGCATGAACATTATTTTGGTATCCAGTGTCAGTAGATTGGGGAAAATGAGGCAGGGGACACCAAAACTTTGAAAAGACCTGTGTAACAAAAGGTAGTTTAGATTCGTAAATTAGGCGCGCGGTCCCATCTTGCGAATGCCGTGCGCACAGTGCAGAATACACACTGGCTCAGTGTCATGCAGTGCGCGCAAACTAGCCTAGTTAAAGGACCTACAGAATACAACGTACTTTGACACTTATTCCATAGTTGATTACTTGAAACATATGTCTGCCGAAGAAAAATCGATGAAAATAAACACAGTATTCATTGGATTACGTCATGACGCGTCATCTACAGAATTTAGTTCATTAGTCCGGTCTTTAGATGACGTCACATTTTTGCGATTTAAAAGGGGCGTTCCCAGGACAATTAGATATTTACTAATTACCTCAACATTGATTGATTTCATGAGAAATGACTGCCAAATTCTTTTTCTTCGGGAAAATTACATAGAGAGAGCCAAATTGTGAAAATTAGGCCATCTAGACGCTGTAGTTCCTTTAAAAATTGCGACCCATGGTGTATCATCTCCATGCATGATAATCTGTAAAGTAGCAACCACCTGTCTACGAAAGCCAACCTGCTCATAATGGCCACAAAAAGTGATCGCCTGCAGAGAAAAGCAATGTTGTTCAAACCTGTCTGTAGATAGAGGTCACTGGCCTACAGTGGCAACTTTTCTTGCTTCCTTTTTCGTGGTCACTATACACAAAGGTATCTTGTTATACATGTATTAGGGTAAAAGAACAAAAGAATATTAAGAGCTTTGACCAACAAAATGAACTTGTTATCAGAGGGGTTTGTTATATCAGAGCTATTTTGACGAGGCCCCACTGTATAAGGCCTGTATGGCTATTAATTTTGAATTTTAAAAATAGTCATTTATGGCCGGAGGAAACACCAATGTTGCATATGAACATTTAGGAACCCAAAGGAACTGTTTTTTGTTGCCATGGAAACCTATAAATAATAGTGTATTGATATCACTTGTGTTCAATAAATACGGTAATTCTTCAAGTAATTTGGATAATTTATGGATTTTAAATGGTTCTTTACCCAGTTGGTCACTTAAACATTGTGTAAGTGTTTTTTTTCTTCATTCTTTGATAATGTGTTACTTTATTGTCGACGCACTTACATGCAGATTGAGACATTGAGATTTGAATAGTGTGCTTTATTCAAGAAAATAACACTTACTGAGCTGCTATACCTCACGATCTGGTTGCCATTTTTGTCTTATCTTTATACCTTTGCATCATTATTCCTTTGGAGATGAAGACAATCAAGGTTGTCACATATTTGCAATGCTGACATTGCAATTTAGTAACATCTAAGATTGATTTCGTTTAGCTGAAATGAAAACTTGCATTTTATTACGATTCATTTCATTTTCAGGCTTTCCTTTATTGGTTCTGTTGTATTTGCATGACATTGAATGCCTTGAAATGGATTTACTTGTGCGCATTTGGTTAATATCAAGGTGCTGATTATCATTTTATGGGATAACTTTGGATTTCAACCAATTCAAAATATTTCAGCAAGGCTCAAAATTTAGCTTTTGTTTCATGATGTTTCATGACGTTTCATGACAAGTGAAGACTTTCCAGCTTGTGTAAAGCCATCAAAATGTTTTATATTTCTCTGCCCAGTCAGGCATATCAAATATTACATGGAAAAAGTTGATTGGCCTGAAACTCACTTTACATAGCTAGTGGACCAGTGCTTACACCGAGCTCTGATTACAGTACATATTTAAAAATACCTCACAATGTGTATTTGTGAGTTAAAGGGATAGTTGAGTTTTGGTATAGAGGGTGCTACACAAAATATTTTTTTGTGAGATAATGAAAAACTGAGTGTCAAATTCAAAAGAGCATACAATTTTAATGACAGAATAAACTTTATTTGATCAAAATCGGTTCAGAAATGGCTGAAATATCCATAAACATAACCATTTGTAATAATTGTGGGGTCCCACAATTATTCAATAATTTTGAACCAGCCGTTAACAAAATGTTTAAAATGCTTTCTCTTTTCAAAAATTTCCAAAAGAGGTTTTTAAATAGTTGTTGATTATCTCTCTATCTAATCACTATTTCAACAAAACTTCTCATGCACAATATATTATTTTAAATGGTTTAAACCGATGAGTGTTTAGAGAGCGCCCTCTTGAGTTTGAACGGCTCTTTTTGAATGATAAAAGGCTTTTTACTTAGTCATTTGTAATTTTGTATTCCTTTCAAGCATGGTGGAGTTATAACTATTAGTTTGTAATGTAATGGTGCAGGTATTGGGTACTAAAATTCAGTTTGACCAAAACTGTACTCTCTTTACCAAAACTCAACTATCCCTTTAAAGGGGTAGTACAGTTTTGGTAAGGCTGAATTTTAGTAACCAAACCTGGACAGTAACATTATAAACTAATAGTTATAACTCTACTATGCTCGAAAGGTATACAAAATTACAAACGACTAAGTAAAAAGCCTGTTATCATTCAAAAACAGCCATTAAAACACAAGAGGGCGCTTTCTAAAAAGGCATTGGTTTCAACCATTTTTCATACAAAATTATGCATGTGATGTTTTTATTGAAATAATAATTAAATAGAGAGATCATCAACAACTATTTAAAAAACGCTTTTGAAATTTTTTGAAAAAGTGCAAGCATTTTTTACATTTTTTGACAAAATCATCTAATTATTTGGGGCCCAAATAATTATAAGATCAGATATATTTATTGATATTTCAGCCGTTTCTGGGTCGATTTTGACCAAATAAGTTTATTCTGCCATTAAAATTGCATGTTCTCTCAAATTCGACACTCAGTTTTTCATTACCTCACAAAAAAATTGTGATGTGCAGCGCCCTCTCTACCAAAACTAAACTACCCCTTAAAAGATAGGTACATTTAATTAAGAAAGTACTGCTGAAAACTGCTTATCTACTAAATATCACCAATTTGGTGAAATGAGAGTGTTGTATACAGCCGAGCTTTCAATCCTAGCAGGATCTTCGTCGGGGCAAATGACCAATGATAGGTAAATTTAATACATGATATAGAAGCTCAAAACTTTGTGTATACCTACATATCGTTTCCCATTAATATATCTATATTGTGTTTTTTTATTTTTTTTATTGTAAATTCAAGAGAAAACAAATATTTTAATATTTCATTAATGATACGTAGAGGGATAAGGAGAGGTACATTTAATTCATTATTTAGAAACTCAAAACTTTTTTATATCCACACATCCTTTCTCATTATTGTTGTTTTAAATTGTCATTCACTTTCAATTCACTTTCTCGATCTATGAATAAAATAGATCGAGAAAGTGAATTGAACTTGTTCGTTTTTTAAAGATGCTACATTTACAGAGCTTCAAAAACACCATTACTGTACTTAGTATTGTTCATCTGAAAGTGCGCATAAATTGAGCATTACAACGCAATTTGTTGTGCAAGAAATAAAATTGATGTTTGATATTTTGATTGTTGCCTCGCTTTTGCTTTTCTTGGGCAAGATATGATCACTTCCGATGCTGTATTTTCCTTGTGTGTTGTTGATTTAGATATGATTTGAATTGATTTTTACTATGAGGTCATATCCATGTCAGATTGTAAGGTTTAGGGTTAAAAACTCACCTGAAGTGCTTGAAATCTGGGGTGGTATGAGGAAGATTTGTTTTCATGGAAGAACTACTGTAATTTCATACAGTTACTGGGATCCAACACCCTCAAATAATGTTCTAATAAATAGTTGAGTTTTGGTATAGAGGGCGCTACACATAATAATTTGTGAGATAATGAAAAACTGAGTGTCAAATTTGAAAGAGCATAATATTTCAATGACAGAATAAACTTTATTTGATCAAAATCGGTTCAGAAATGTAATAAATGTGGGGCCCCACAATTATTCAATAATTTTAAATCAACCATTAACATTTTTTTTAAATGCTTCCTCTTTTCAAAAATTGTCAAAAGAAGTTTTTTAATAGTTGTTAATTATCTCTCTATCTAATCACTATTTGTACAAACCATCACATGCAAAATATTTTATTTAAAATGGTTGAAACCAATGAGTTTTTAGAGAGTGCCCTCTTGAGTTTGAACGGCTCTTTTTTAATGATAACGGGCTTTTTACTTAGTCGTTTGTAATTTGTTATTCCTTTCGAGCATGGTGGAGTTATAACTATTAGTTTGTAATGTTATGTTGCAGGTTTTGGTTGCTAAAATTCAGTTTGACCAAAACTGTACTCTCTTTACCAGAACTGAACTATCCCTTTAAAAATAATAGTTTTAGTTGTCCATTCCCCCCAAAAGTGATGAAAAATAGGTTTCCCCAAAATTATATTATTTGAAAACTAATCATACTAAATTATGTGTTCATGGGTCTGCTGAAGAAGAATAGAAACAATTTCAGAACCCTTTTCAAAGTGTGGGACCTCTATTTAATATCAAATAATAATTAAACATATAAGCCAGTGTTGTTCTTTGAGTGGTGCTTATTTTAATTGTAATTAAAAACAAAATTTAATTTGTTATAAATTCCTTTTTTGAATTGGTCCTTGTGAATAATTAAAGGTTTTGTTTATGTTTCTGATTATGTTTATATGTGCAACTATGTGCCCTTGTGTTTGTTTGAGTGTGTGTGTGCGTATGTGTGCGTGTGTGTGTGTGTGTGTGTATGTGTGTAAGGTAAATAAGGAAAAAACTAATTTTTTTTGGATGGGATGTGATACTGAAATACCAGGAGAACCCACTTTTGGAAATTTAGTTCATGAAATAAAGATTTTAGGAGTGTATTATACACGTAATAAGATACGGAAAGATGTTTTGAACTATAAAGAAGTATTAAGTAAGATAAAACGTTTATTAGGGTGGTGGAAGCAAAGGGATTTAACGATGATGGGAAAAATTCAGTTATTAAAAACGTACGCACTCTCAAAATTAAATTTCGTTTCTTCTTTAATTTCGGTACCTCGGTGGGTTTATGAGGAAGTTGATAAACTCTCATTTGATTTTTTGTGGAATGGTAAGGATCGAATTAAGCGAAAAATTTTGTATCAGAATTATGAATTTGGAGGGCTTAGAATGAATAATTTTGAAATTTTTGTTAAAACTCAACGAATAATGTGGCTTAAACGTCTTTTGAATGGGGATAAGCATTCAGGATGGAAAGTATATTTTGATTATTGTTGTAGATCAGTAGGAGGAAGGTTTGTGTTTTTATGTGATTATGATATTCATAAGATGGATTTAAAAGAAGTTCCGCCCTTTTATGTAGACATTTTGAAAGTTTGGCAAGATATAGATAATTGTAGACACTTTGAAAATGAAAAAAGTAATCCCTTTGTTTTTAATAATAGACATGTGTGCTTAAGAAATAAAATGATTTTTGATAAAGATTTATTACAACGAGGTATAAGCAAGGTATCTGATATAATGTTGAATGGTAATTTGAGATCTGTTGCTCACTTTGTAGGCTTGGGAATAAAAGGAGAAGGATTATTAAAGATTCATGATATTTTTGGGGCATTGCCCCTTCAATGGAAAGATGATAAAACTACGAGTGACTTTATTCAAGTAGATATTCGAACATTTGAAATTAGATTAAAAGTTTCGGGATATATAGGAATGTTAATTGATTTAAAATCTAGGCATATGTATGAATATTTAGTTAAAACATTTCAAAAGGAATATAATTTGTGTATTGGGGATGGACATACAAATTTTGATTATAGTAATGAAGAATTGAAGGATATATTTTTAAGATTAAAGAGCGCAGTTTTGGTGGGTAAGTTGAGAGAATTTCAATATAAATTATTACATAGGGCATTATATACAAAAGAACATTTATTTAGGTTTGGATTTGTTATTGATAATTTATGCTCTTTTTGTAAAAATGAGATTGAGACATATTCACACTTATTTTTTAAATGCTTATACGTACAAAGGTTTTGGTTAGATATAATTGAATATTTTGATTTGATTGAAATTAGGAATGTTGATTGGAAAATAATTTTTGTAGGACTGACAGGTAGATCGCATAGAGTTAAGTATTGTAACTCTATTATTTTTTTGTTAAAATATACTATTTATTCTTTTAGAACAAAAGGTGTACTTCCTTCTGTACGGAAAGTACAGAAAATTATTTTGGATTATGAAGAAGAAGAAAAAAAAATGGCTATTAAAAAGGGTAAACTAGGAGTTCACTTACAAAAGTGGGAACACCATAAAATACATGTATAATATGATTAATTTAATTTTGTTAGAATTATAGGGAAGTCGTTTATTATTATTAAGGTTCTGGGTTTCTACCCTCTTTAGTTGAATGTGACAGCTTTCTATATTGTTAATTAATTACTCTTTTGGTTGAAATCAAAACGAGCAGAATACTGGAATGGGTGTCTGCGGTATGTGTGTGATTGTGGTGCGATCGGTGGTTGGATGGGGATGGGGTTTTTCTTGGGCTAAATTGGGGGGTGGGGGGGGGGGGGGGGTAAAGGGGCATATTTTAGTTCCTTTTACTTTTAGTTACAAAACCTCCATTATGTTTATTTTATGAAGTCAGGAAATTGAATATACAGTTGATTTGTATTTGTTTATGTATGTAAGATAATCATTTCTATTTTCGTTCATTATAATTGTATATGTATATTTTGTTTAGTATGTATATTCAAATGTAAATGTTATATATGGAGGAATAAAAATCATTTAAAAAAAAAAAAAAAAAATAATAAATAAATAAAATAAAATGTGTGTGTGTGTGTGTGTGTGTGTGCGCGCGGCTAAAATTGTGTATGTGCTTGTGTTATGTAAGAAATTGTGTCCTTGTACATGTGCTATGTGAACGTGTTGACAGTAAGTGTACTGTGCTTTTATTTGTTCACTTTAATATTGTTTAACAAAATTGTTTAACAATATTGAAATGAACAAATAAATGCACAGTCCCTGACAAACAATTGAAGGAAGGTCAAGTGAAATCAGAAGTGAAGTTTCATTTTCTAAAGGTATAATAAGGTACATCGATTTCTAACAGTATTTGAACATAATATCTGCTCATTTCCTTCTTTGCTCTGAGTGTGGATTGGTGAGGAGTTTGCAAGGATATAACATAAGGTAACGCCTGCGGATTTACGATATGAAGTGGTCTTATTAGACAGCTGGTTTAGGAGACCGATTTAGAAGGATACAAGCCTGTATTTGCGGGGAGACGTGCTTTATAATATAGATGATCGCTAGACTATTGTAGCAAATGTTATTAAGCAAGTTATTTTTAAAAAAATGTCTCAATACATGCACAGGCCCGTAGCCAGGATTTGTGAAGGGAGGGGGGCGGGGGGGGGGGGGGGGGGGGGGGGAGTCGCCATAATTTTTCGAGGCCGAGACGGTGACCACTGGTTAAGTTAAGCCCGGCGCAGACAGAGCCGACTCGACCCGATCCGACTGGTTTTCAGTCAGGCTAGAGTCAGTTTCGCTCAGTCGGAGCCGATCCAACATGTTGAATCGGCCTTGAATGACCTCCGACTGGCACTTGACTGGAAAAACCGGAGTCCTAAGGCAGCACATACTGAGTTAATCAGGCTGAAAACCAGTCGGATCTGGTCGAGTCGGCTCTGTCTGCGCTGGGCATTAGTTGTGTGAGCGGGAGGTCGCAAACAAGACCGATCGTTGTCCGCAATTTAGTATAAACAAAACAAAAAACAAAACAAACAAACACACGAAAAAAAAAGAAAACAATTTAGAAAGAAGGAAAAATATACAAATTATTCTACTGTTTTAAGAAAACTTTTAAAGGCATTTATATTTAAGGATTTTGTCTGATCTGAAAGACAATTCCACTGTTTTGCTCCCCTATAAATCATACTTCTATGCTTAAAATTGGTTGAACATTTAGGAATCTCAAGTTTCAAACAAGCATTTCTCAAATGATAAGAAGATCGTTTAAAGGTAAAAATCTGACATAAACTAGGTGGGTACATATTATAACATATTTTATACATCACATACAATAGTCGAGTTTTCAATCTTGTCTCAATTGTTCTTATTCCAGTTTGATTATAAAGTAACTGTGTAGAATACATCCACTCGACATTCAGAACAATACGTAATGCTCGATTTTGTAATTTTTGTAATCGGTTTAAACTGCCCTTACCACAATTTCCCCATATAACGTCACAATAATCAAATTTTGCTTGAATAATACTTTTATAGAACAACATGGCTGAGTTTTGTGTAATGTACGGTCTAATCCGTTTTAACAAATATATACTGGATGTTATGTCCTTAATAATCTTTTCTACTTGTATATTCCAATTTAGACATTCATCAATCATAATACCTAGATATTTAAAGGAGTGGTCACACTGAACACGAATCCCCACGAATAGACCCACGAATGCAATACGAATTGGTACAAATCAATGGCAAGCCGTTTTTAACATGTATTCCTATTTCTTGATATCAAGAATTCAATTCTTGATATCAAGAAATCGAATTCTTGATATCAAGAAATGCATTCTCGATATCAAGAAATGCATTCTTGATATCAAGAAATACTTTTCGGTATTGGTAATACTTGATATCAAGAAATAAAGTGATATCAATAATTCAATTATTGATATCAAGAAATAGGAATAGATGTTAAAACGGCTTGCCATAGATTTGTACCAATTCGTACTGCATTCGTGGGTCTATTCGTGGGGATTCGTGTTCAGTGTGACCACTCCTTTAGGTGTGTTACTCTATGAATTACATTTGATTCAATGCTTACATTCTGAGGGTGAACATTTTAAAGTCTATTTCTAGAACCAAGTAATACAAATTCACATTTAGCTGTATTTAAGACCAATCGATTATTTTTAAGCCATTTAGATACAACAGTCAGTTCCTTATTAAGTGTATTTACCACTAAGTCGACATTCTTATTTTCAACGTATATGCATGTGTCATCTGCGGAAAGGGATACATGACACTGATCAAGGCATTCAGCCAAGTCATTAATGTACATAACAAATAAAAGAGGGCCCAGGTTACTCCCTTGAGGCACACCACACTTGACTTCACCCATTGTTGACTGTACCCCATCAAGAACAGTATACTGATGACGATCAAGAAGATAATCTTGTATCCATTTCAATACATCGTGGTCCACTGTATCGAAAGCCTTTCGCAAGTCCAACGCTATTATACCAACAAAATTACCCCTATCTAAGCTGTCTAGCCAGCTCTCTGTTACATTCAATAGTGCTGTCATAGTAGAATGTTTCGGTCGAAAACCTGATTGATGGTTTGACAAAAGTGAATTACTAGTAACATAGTCATATAATTGACGAGAAATGATTTTCTCTAAAATTTTAGCAAAAACTGGTAATACACTTATAGGTCTATAATTTCCAATTTCATTTTTATTTCCACCTTTAAAAATTGGAGTTACTCTAGAAATCTTTAATCCTGCTGGTACCAATGCTTGTTGTATTGATAGATTAAATATATGTGTAATCGGTTTTACTATAATATGAGCAATTGGCTTAATAAGAGACATTGGGATGTTATCATTACCACAAGCTTTCTTATCTGACATACTTTTGATTACTTTCAAAACATCATCTTCTTCAATACTTCTAAAAGTTGTTAAATTCGCTTGACAAGGATAATATTCTTCTTGAATTAAAGTATCATCATTAATTAACCCAGCATCACTCTGAAGTTGTTTTCCAATGTTTACAAAGTAATCATTAAAATTGTCCACAATCGCTCTTTTCTCAGTGTATCGAATACCATCTCGTTCTATTTCCAATATCTTGTCCGATTTATTTTTCTTTGGCATCACATACTTTAAAGACTTCCATATATCGCCTGACTGACCATTACTTGTTTGTATAATACTTTGTATATATTCACGTTTAGCTTTCAGTATTTCAGCTGTTACCTTGTTTCTTGCTCTTTTATATTCATTCCAATCATCTAATGTTTGCGATCGTTTCGCCTTTTGTTTTAATTTGTTACGATCACGAATTAGTTGTACAATATCATCATTTATCCACGGCGATTCTTTTTTCTTAATACGTTTACGTCTAAGCGGAGCATGTTTATCAATTTCTTTCAATAGGTCTTTTTCAAAACATGAGTATGCATTGTTAGCATTTTCTGCTCTATATATCATCTCCCACTATATCATTAAAAGAAAACGCTATTTAGAAACAGTCTGTTGTTTCTAACTATGATAATGTCTAAGTTATGTAATTAACAACTTAATGATAATCAATGAGACCAGTATTTGGTGGCCGTGATAATTAGGCTGATTGGGAAGAGGATGTTTACCTGTGATGAGTGGGAGAAGAAGAGAGAGGGGAAGAGATAGAGGAGGGGGCACGGTGGTTAGTATGAAAGGAGGTGACAAAATGGACAAGAATACAAAAGTATACGCATGGTGACCCATGAGTAGCATACACAAATACGTACGCGTAAGTATATTATAATTTTGTAGAAAAAGAAATACGATAGGAGCGAGGGACGAGGGAGCGATATAGAAGAAGAACAAAATAATATGGGGGGGGGGGGGGGGGGGAGAAGGTGAGCTCTTTTTTTGACGAACTCATCTGTCTAGAATGAACCAGGGGGGGGGGGGGGTAGCTTGAATATACAACATTTATTCTAACATTGATAAATTATCATTTTGTACAAGATTCAAGTTAGACACACATTTTCTTCGAGCCAGCAAAACTTTACCAAGAATTGATAAGTATTCTTAATATATAAAGTATATGGAAAGGTCTAGAATACATTAGCACCTA
>JBAMJV010010155.1:0-32967 GCA_037951105.1 Echinarachnius parma
TGAAGTTTATGTATAACACAAAGTAATATACTTTCATGGGCCTGAACGATAAGACTACACCCTGTCACCATCAGACCTATCATGCATGCTTATACAGAATTTTTAAACATTAAACATTAATAAACAGTTATCACAAAAACTCCTTATAATAATCAAGTATCAAATAATGTATTTCATATTTAAAAAAATATATATATTAACTTTATAAAATAATATTAACCTTAAAGTATAATATATCAAATTACTAAACTAAATCTCAAAACTGACAATGGCACTTTAAATCCTAGCGTCAAAATGGCTACTCGAATCTACAACATGTTTGTGAAGTGACCGAACTAAAATAAACAATTCCTGAATCCCTGGTGTACTGAGGGGATGATAGATAGGGGAAAAAAACTATCAAAAATATTCTTAAAGGGATAATTGAGTTTTAGTCAAACTAAATTTTATTAATCAAAACCTGCACCATTACAGTACAACCTAACAGTTATAACTCAACCATGGTTGACATGTATACAAAATAACAAACGACAAAGTAAAGACCCGGTTATCATTTTTTTTTAAATAGCTGTTACAACTCAAGAGGGTGCTTTCTAAGAAAGCAAAATTGTGCATGTGATGTTTTGTGAAAATAATGATTAGATAAAGATAGTATCAACTATTTAAAAACCTCTTTTTATTGTTTTTTTTAAGAAGTGTATATGCATTTTAAGTATTTAAAAAAAAAATCAAGATATCGATTGTCTAGACGATATATAAATAAAATATTTTTAAATGAAATTTTACAATTATGAGAACATTTGAAAGGGAATGATTCTCATTTTACATGTTTTATTCAAGGAACTTTCTAATTGAATTAGAACCAACCAATTTGGTGTCATGGGGCATTTCGGGAAGTACCAATACTCAAGTGTACCTTTAAACCATGCAATCGTACAAAGTTATTCTTTTGGGAGGTTTCTCAGAGAAGCAAATACATCATCTTCCACATACACAATTACCAGTCTTCCTAGTTATTCTATATTCCAGACAATTTGAATTACTATTCTAAGGTCAACTATGCATTGTGTACGTTTCGTCGATGTACAATACAAAATGATATACTAAATGGGTCTGATCCATAAGACTACACTTTGTCAACCATTTCGTGAATGAGACAGACTGCAGATATACGTTTGTTTATCTCAAATTTAGTTTCGGTAAGGGGCGATTGGAATAACTAAACCCTTTTCATACACACGGCTTTATGCTTTGGCTGGTTCCACAAATACAATCAAGAGAACACATAGAAAAATAATTATAAGTCCCGTTCACATCGAACATTCAAAGTTAATCTTCACTGTTCACAGCAGTACCTCATGCTAAATCTTTATGCAACAGTATACTCCACTTATAATATACATGTATTAATTCACAACTTGTGTCTCTCTTTTACATCAGAATATTATTAATCAACCAGTATATAATTATTACTTAGATAATTACCATAAACAATACAAAGATTATTCTCAATATTCAGCAGGTTATACGACTATAACTAGTATAATCTCTCTCAAACTCTTCCCTCATAATTCCACTAGTTTCCATCTCATTCATTATAAATATATAACTTTAACATGACTACCTTAACATTATAAAATGCGATGTAACTTCAATTATCCATGTAAGATAGAAATTATATTGTCTTACCTGTAAAATAACGTGTTGATCAGAGAAGAGACAAAAACTTTCCAGGCACAATACTTGATCCCCACTTCGTGTGTAGGAAGAGAGGGCCGTATTATCGCGGTACTTCAGTTCGTAGGGATCGAATTACGTTGATACAGGTCGAGTCAAATCACCTTTCTCCATTATTGCAGCGCTAATAGGGATTACTACACGCAAACGCTAGGGTTGAGAGATTATTTTGACCGTTACTGAAAGAGGTGGGCGTTATATGAAATTGTATGACGTAGTAATAGGGGCGAAGCCACATACTTTGGGGAGGGCGGCTTAGTCACGTTAATTAGCAAGGCATTATATGCATCATTTGATGTGCCCTGTTTGGAGAACCAATTACTGTTTTCAAACATTTAATTAAAAACACCATAAGTTACGAAACAAAAGAAATATAACGGCTTACTCGGAATATCTTGAATTATTTGTATGCTACATTGCAATAGAGGGAAAACAAATGTTTCCATTATTTGAGCAACATAATAGGAACATATTATTTTTCCTCCAGATCTCCGCTACAACATATCAAAATTGTAGACGTATTCGACCAGAATCGAAGGAGATAGACACACAACTGCACCTTCAAAACATAACACAAAATTTATGAAATCAATCAAAATTAAATTTTCGCTTTTCATGGCAATTTGATGACGTCATGATGTCCGGTTTGCAAACTTTGAATATCGCACTATACCTACAACTCATACTCTATCACGAAAACATAACGACCAAAATACTGAACATGGATTTTCAAATTTATGATCAATTGAACAGGGCATGTTTTTACCACATTTTCACATATTTTACATATGGCAGCACGCGCGGATTTCATGTGTAGCACGCGCGCATCGGCACATTTCCGGTCGGAAAGAGATAGTAATTGTTCAGATCGTCCCAGCTACAAGATATCAAAACTTGGGACAGATTCAAGCAGAATTGACGAGATATCGGAATCCAAACACGATATATACATAATCGCAAATGATAAAATCGTTGAAAACTGCTAATGTTAACTTCTGATGGTCATATGATTACATAATGAGGTTTGGTTGGCGATAAGGATGCATGACGTTGTATCTACAACTCATTCGTCTGCAAGGAAAAATATTTTAACAAAATTGCCCGTGGATTTTAAAAATTATTATCAATTAAAAAAGGCATATTTGTACATTTTTGTGCATAGCAGCACTCGCGGATTTTAAAGTTTTACGCCCTCCTGTTCGAGCGTTTTTGGTCGAGGAGATCTGGAAACTGTTTTAATTTATCATAGAAAGTATTGGGAACAGTTTCCAAAAAAAAAACGGCAATTTTTTTGTTCCGTGCGCGCTACGCGTGAAAAAGCGCGCGCGCAAACGCGCACGCGCGCAAAATTTTGAAATGCTCGGAATGACCTGAAACGTATGGAAAATTGGTTCGCCGGTTGATTTGAGAATTTTTCAAGGATTTTTACCCTTTGACGCGCGCGTACGCGTCCGTCGTTGTCCGTACGACCTTGGGTGCGACATTTTTATATAGCCCTTGAACTTAGCTTGCCATGTACAGAATTTGGTGAAAATATACCATTACGTAAGAAAGATATGGGCTGTTGAAATATTTCACAAAATGGCGTCTCCATG
The DNA here is from genome assembly GCA_037951105.1 of Echinarachnius parma. Taxonomy (NCBI): domain Eukaryota; kingdom Metazoa; phylum Echinodermata; class Echinoidea; order Clypeasteroida; family Echinarachniidae; genus Echinarachnius; species Echinarachnius parma. The sequence goes on from JBAMJV010010155.1 coordinate 3,333, forward strand.
ACGTCACAGGGTAGTACCGTCATAATCATTACCCAGGTGCACAATTTCGGACCAAGGTCTATTATGTTCACCAGGTTTCATTATCATATCCCCAGCCAAATTTTACAGACACGAGACACAAAAAACGTACAAAGAAAAAAAATAAAAATAATTGTGTTTCCACAATTGCGGTATATTTGGAGATCGTAATGACCGCGGGAAATAAAGACGGATCGTGATAGCGTTATCAAAATGATGTCGAATGAAATCGGAATGACCGCGGGAAATGACGACGGATCGTGGTAGCGTTATCAAATGATGTCGCATGATAATTTGATATGTTATGAACAAGATCTTATCGAGATCGAGCCTTGTAACATGACACGAATTATATACACAAAGCCAGAGATGATCGTGAAGTATTGTGCGATTGTGGAAACACCCCGCTGAGTAATAACAATAGGTGATACGTATATATACGTATCACCTAAAAAGGAAGGAAGAAAAAAAGAAAGAAAGAAAGAAAGAAAGAAAGAAAGAAAGAAAGAAAGAAAGAAAGATGAAGAAAGAAAAAAAAAAACGGGGTTCGGCGGGCCTAGCGTACCTACGGGGGGGGGGCAGGGGGGCAGTCTGCCCCCCCTGACGAGTGACAAGCAAGCAAACAGGAAGAAAGAAAGAAAGAAAGAAAGAAAGAAAGAAAGAAAGAAAGAAAGAAAGAAAGAAAGAAAGAAAGAAAGAAAGAAAGAAAGAAAGAAAGAAAGAAAGAAAGAAAGAAAGAAAGAAAGAAAGAAAGAAAGAAAGAAAGAAAGAAAGAAAGAAAGAAAGATGGATGAAGAAAGAAAGAAAGAAAGATGAAGAAAGAAAGAAAGAAAGAAAGAAAGAAAGATGAAGAAAGAAAAAAAAACGGGGTTCGGCGGGCCTGTGAAAAAAGTGTTATGCGGGGGAGGGGGAGGGAAGTTCCGCATAAGGCCTATGGATGGGTATAGTTTTGAACGATTGTGGTTCTCATGAATGTCAAGTCAATACTTCCTTTTATACTTCAAACTGCTTTGGTGCATTTATGACTCACAACTTTTTTTCCCCTTCTTTTCTTCATATCAGAGAGATATCTCAGTAAGCCAATAAAAAAAAAACGACAGATCCTAAAGATGCAATATTGCACCTTCAAGGTGCAAAATGGTGAAGGATCAACTCTGCACCTTTACCGAAAGGTGAAATGTTGCACTTATATAGGTGCTCCCAGTGGGGCAACGGTGTGCACCTTATAGGTGTAAGATTGACCCATTGTTTCTTAGTGTGTGCATGCACCGACAAATGTTTTTTTTTGTTAAACAAAAAATATGTAACAAATGGCAGTTATCAGGTATAAAAATGGGAACATTTTCAAGCTCGCTCCGCTCATTCGCATACATAATATTTCACAACTTCGGGTGTTTATATATTACCCTTCATAACTCCATATTATAAGACATAAAACAAATTTACCCATACAATAATATTGAAACAAATGTCAATTTTACGATGTGAAATTGCAAAAATGTTCAAGTTCGCTCCGCTCGCTCGCATGCATAATACTTCATCCCCTCGGGTGATAGTATATTACCCTTCGTAACGACATACATCGAATATACACATACAAAGATATTGAATAAATGATAGTTTAGGGGTGTGAAAATGTGAAGAAGAAAATTGAGCTCGCTCGCTCGCATACACACATATCATTTTCACGACTTCAGGTATTTCTATATTACCCTTCATAACGCCACATAATAAATATATACCCATACAAAAATATCGAAGGAAAATGCAGTTTTTGAATGTGAAAAATGGAAATGTTTTCAAGCTCGCTCGCTAATACAATATTTTACATCGTGTGATTGTATGTCATTCGGCCCTTCAAAAAGGTCCAAATGAAAATTATGCTTACTTGTTTAAATAGTGATATAAATTCGCCCTGCATGATTGTGGCTTCGCACCCTTGTTATCCCTCCCAACATGTTTGTTTTTATCATTGTACCATGATGCTATCTCCCCCCCCCCCCACAACAACCACAAAATGACACTGAATAAAGAAGGCATTTATTTCTCTTAAAGTGCTTCATGTACTTTGCAAATCTTTTATATTCTTCATTCGTATTATTCACATTTTTGCAAATTACTTTACTATAATTGAAGACTATTCTCTGTTTTTCTATCATTTGAAAATTTGAGAATTTCACCTCCCATATGCACCAGATAGCTCCATTTTAGTGTAAAAATTGCAAAAGCTCCCTACCGTCGGAGGGGGGACAGAGATACATATAGACCAAAGATATGCAATCGCCCGATCGCAAATATTAATATCAACAAGATCCCTACTGTGTTATTGGGACACTCCCTAGTCCCCCTTCACCCCCTTCCACACCCACACATCCTCCCTTGCTCGTCCAAATCGCTTGCCCCCCCCTGACGAGGTATGCCAGGTATGCCACTGGACGTGACACATTAACCAAAGATATTATGCAGTCAAATCTGGTATAAAAAAATGCACACGACTCTACAGAACACGGATCTGAAGCAATTTGATGATATCATAATGCTTGTTAATGTAATTGTGAAAATAGCAGAGACAAACCTTCATGAACCCTAAGGATTTAAGGCGCTATTGACGTACATTATGGGTTAAATCGTTTGTACGCGTTTTGAGGACTTCCAGTAGCTAGATCGCGAGGTTGTCCACCTAGGATGTGATCCTAGAAGGTCCTAGAAGACATTTCTGGTGCACAACCTTTTATAACATTCCATGTTTGATATCCTAAAAAAGGGGGTGTTTGCTCCCTGGGTAACACCTTTTTCATTTATCATACATTTCACATACAGTAGATGTTTGAAATTTCCATATTTTTGTAATTTGAGCCACCTACAACCTGTATGGAATGTAATTTTGTAACAGTCAATGTCTTCTCTTTCATCAATTGTTTTTATTTAGATAAAAGCGTGTAATAAACCAAGATGGCTGCACCAGTTTTCAGTTATTCCATGAATGATTTCATCCCTGAAATTCCATTGGAGGCAGAGTGCAGGGACCGACATAGTAAAGTAAGTAATTTGTTTCTTCAGATGTTTACATCCAGGTTTATTTTTAAATACAAGAACTTGACATTAAAGGGACAGTTCAGTTTTGGTATAGAGGGTGCTTCAAACATTTTTGTTTTGAGGTAATGAAAAACTGAGTGTAAAATTTAATGACAGAATCAACTTTATTTGATCAAAATCGGTTCAGAAACAGCTGAAATATCCATAAGTTTATCAGATTGGAATAAATGTGGGGGACCAACTTTTATTCAATAATTAAAAAAAATATTTTAAAATCCTAAAAACACGCATAATTTGTGATAATCTACCAAAATGTTTTAAAACTTGTTTGACTACCATTAAAGCATCATTGATAATAATTTTGAATGATAATTTGCAAGTTTTAATTACTAAAATTCTGTTTGACCAAAACTGTACTATCCCTTTAATTTTTAAAAAGATATTTTGTAGTTTGTACTCCAATATATTTGCACTTGAAATAATTTGAGGTCACTTTCTTTATTGAGCCAGTGAAGAAAAATGAATGGAGCCTTGGGGCAATTTAACTCCATTTCAAATGATACAAAGCCAATTTGAGAGTCGAGAGTGCCCCGGAAAATGAATTTTCAGGTTTGCCTTCCATGGATGGTTGAAAGAAAATATGTTTTTTTGTTGTCTAAAGCAAAGAGCATGTTGCAGCATTGCCCTTTACCCATGCATGGGATGCATCTAGTCTAGATATTTGAACAATGTGCAATTTTATTATTTGGTCAGAAATTAAGTTTCTTACGTAGCTACGATTTTGTTTAATGGCTAAGTCACATTTGACACGGCGGCCGTACGGTCTAAAATTTCTACGGCCAATTACAAAAATAGGGCCGCCGTCGAATTTCTACGATCACATGCATTAGCAGTCACATTTGCCACGGCCGCCGCACGGCATATCTTTAATTTGTGGAGACAGAAAATCTGCGGCTGCCGTACGGCCTTTAAAGTGATGACGCACGGTTGCCTTGGGGCGTCCCTGCAGTTGCCGTATGTTATTTGAACAAATATCAAGGCAGACGCAAGGCGCCCGCAGGGGGGCCATACGGCGACCGTGCGGCCAGACTGACTCGACAGCTACACCCCTATAGAGTATAGGAGTGGTAGCCATGGCTACGGCGTGTATAATTGCTTCGGCGACTGTAGAAATGAAAAAGAGTTATAACTTTTAGTTATAACTCTACGGCGACCCCTACGGCCTGTAAAATATACGGTTACGCCGTACGGGGACCCTGCGGCCACCACAGATTTTCTGCGGCCGCCGCACGTTTCTCTCGATTTCGGGGGCGTACGGCCGCCGTACGCTCGCCGTAGAGCAAATGTGACTGTAGCATAAGTAAGTAGACAGCCAAGAAAAAAGATCTTTGCTCTGTCAAATTGAAGAAATCAGAGGGGCATAACTTAATATGCAAGAATGCAATGTGCATTGCAAGTTACACATATAACACTCTAGTCAAAGATATCCTTGGTCAGTTTTAAACCTGTTCAGGACTTGTCCCGACCATACTCGGGCTTGGGTCTATGGAGAATACATGTTATACCAAAATCAACAGTCCTGAACAAGTTAAAAAGGAGAATAGCAAACTATTTCTAAATGGCACAATGAACTATTGTATGTTCCTCAACTTATGCACTCGCTAAAAACCAATATTTGAGTTAGTAATCTGCAGTTGTTTCACTGCCCCTTACTTATATGATAGAGTGATGCTGTTCTGATTTGTAATTTAGAATGTTCAGACATGTGAATGAAAGAACCCCCTGGAATTTAATCCCTTCACTACAGGGACCCGAGATCCCAAATTCGCAGAGAAAAACGTGGTACAGTGGTATACCTGGCCCATATTAAACCCTGCTAGCTTAGTTCCTTGCTAAGTGTATTTTAAATATGCAGTTATTGAGCAACTAACAGTTTTCCTAGTCCCCAACTAGGGTCAGCTGGGTAAGCCTTGGGTACCCACAAAGTTAACTCTAGTTAGCAACTAAAATGTATTGTTTAATTCTTAGCCACCTCATCCAAAATAGACTAAAGCAAGCTTTCATGAATATGGGCCCTGGTCTCCATCAAAGTCTATTTCATTTGCTCATATTTATTATTTTGCTTTTTTCCCAGTTAATAAATGACTTTGATAAAAAAAAAACATTGAAGCCTTCATCAGTTCCTTGTAAATTTTGTAACAGTTTTGTTGTTTGTGTTGATTTGAAGACTTCAAACTTCTCACTCAACAAACATTAATGATATGTACACTTGATGTAGTCCAACTTATTGCACTGTTGTTTAATTGTGCCATTTTTTAAAACTAAAACTTTCTGGAATGTGGAGAAATTAAATTATACTTACATGTATTGTAATGAAAATTTTAAAAAATTTACAATATGATATTTCATTCCTTTTTTAGTTTGACAAACAACTACAAGAGAAATGGGATGAAGCATTAGACAAGGGGTATTTTCGCTACCGACTCGGACTTCTTCCTACCAGAGTCATCGAAGGTCCCCATGGATTCGTAGCACAGGTATTGTGCACTGGAGTCAATATATCAGTTACAATTAATTGCAAGTCAGAAAAATATGCAAATATGAACCAATCGTAATTTGTGCATTTATTTACTACATGATCTGACTTTTGATTAGTTGCAACTTTACAATCGATTGTATCTCTTTCTGCAACGGGGCCCAGGAGGGTGTTTCACAAAGATCCTAAGTTGAACTTAAAAGTTGGACTTAAAAATTATGGTAAGCCATTTGTAACCTTGGAATAAAATATATTAATTCAAAAACAAAAATGCAAACATTTTACATCAAGAACATAAAATCTACTTGTTATGCCTTTTAAATTAACATTTACCAACATATTTCAAATAAACTAATGGCTTTCCATAATTTGTAACTCCAACTTAGAATTACATTAAGTTAAACTTAAAGGATCTTTGTGAAACATCCCAGGTCTGATTGTGTGAGAAATCACATTCCCACCATGTCTCCTATATCTGGTAGTGTGCCCGAATACCCCACACTTTTTTCTTAAATGGGCCCACGATTTATTATGATGAATGATCTATTCAGTAAGATTTGTAGTCTCATTGAACGTGACTAGTGGACTGTGTAGCACTGTGGGATTGGGTGTGGCTACTTACACTCTCTCAGGCATAGTTGAATGAATTTGATATTTGCACATTATTCCTGTATGCTTTGATTGTTTGTGGTGTTCTGAATAGTAACTGCTGAGTAACCCTGATTCAATTCAGAATTCTTTATTCTTGTTACAAAGTAGAATAGAATCTGGTAGATTTCCATTCCTGTTGTTATTTCTTTAAAACTCATTATTCAACTAGCCCTTCTTATATGGATGTATGTTGAGTGATTATACTTTGGCCTAATATTACCGGTATGCAATAATTTGTAATAAGCCTGAGTCATGTCGGATATATTCGGAACCGGGTCCCGATAAACTTTTACCGGTCGGGAACCGGTATCCCGATACATTTTTACTGTCGAAACTCGGACGGGTAAATCACGCAATCGTGCAAGCATGGGCAAAAATGCACTGTTTGGGGCTTATATTACTCTTTTTATATGCAAATAACATAACAAATACTGAGGCTTTTATGAATTTACATATCAATCTTTACGAGAAACTAGTTTATACAGACTATCCAGAATTAACTCAGTTTTGCAAGAAAAGTATTTTTTCCGAAGTAAATTGGACCTAGAAATCGATCGGTTGTAGCTAGCTAGCAGCAAGTTTTCGAGCCGCTGTTTCATGCATATCGCTCGTATACTTTGCGTGCAGGTTACAGGTCTTTTTTTCTTACGCGAGAATACAAGATCCTTCCGCGATCGACGGAGCTATGTTAATTCATCCGCCATACGTTATACATGTACGTAGCCGTTTTTTATCGATATTTTGCGTAATTGTTTTCATTGTTTTGGGGCTCATTTTTGTTTCTGTTCAGCTATCAAACGCCATGAAATCCTGTAAGTAGAATATCAAAACATTTTAAAATGTTGCAAATTACCAAAATACGTATTTTTAGCCACTTTTGAATGCACTGGCTCATCAGCTGGATCATACGTAGATCCATCAGACAACTCCCCTGGAGTATCGGACTAACTTTGTGTGCACCCCCGCCAATAATATCGTTCAAATGACTAGCAATTTTGAGCTTCCTGTTCAATTTCTGACTGTCAAACGAAGTAACGAACCAAGAATTTCTCGAAAATAACCACTCTTTACTTGAATTCCGCTACATTAAGTGATAATCTTAATTTCTTTTTTAACATTTTTTTTTTTTTTTTTTTTTTCGGGGCACCGTTACCGATATAACGAAACCGGGTCCCGATTAAAACGTTCGGTAACCAGTGTGATCGACCGAACCGACTCAGCCTTAATTTGTAATGGTTTCTACTTCCTAGTCAATTTGAGGGTGCTGATTCCAAATCTGATTGGTGCCAGTCATGAAACCATTTAGGAGCATTTTTATGCCTCCGCCAACGAAGTGGCCGGAGGCATTATGTTTTCAGGTTGTCCGTCCGTCCGTCCGTACGTACGTACGTCCGTCCGTCCGTCTGTCCGTCCGTACGTCCCATTTTCGTTCTCGCGATATCTCAAGAACCGGTTGACAGATCAATTTCAAACTTGGTTTGAGTGTACATATTGGGGGGACAATGATCTGATTAGATTTTGGGGTTCATGAGGTCAAAGGTCAAGGTCACAGGACTCAATGTATGTTAAAAATGCCTCGCTCTCGCGATATCTCTAGAACCAGTTGACAGATCAAATTCAAACTTGGTATGAGTGTATATATTGGGGAGACAATGATCTGATTAGATTTTGGGGTTCATGAGGTCAAAGGTCAAGGTCACAGGACTCAATATATGTGCAAAAATGCCTTGTTCTCGCGATATCTCTAGAACCGGTTGATGAATCAATATCAAACTTGGTATGAGTGTACATATTGGGTGACAATGATCTGATTAGATTTTGGGGTTCATGAGGTGAAAGGTCAAGTTCGCAGGACTCAATATATGCGCAAAAAAGCATCCTTCTCGCAATATCTCAAGAACCGTTTGACGGATCAATTTCAAACTTGGAATGAGTTACATACACATCAGGGTGGCAATGATTGGATTAGATTTGGGGGGTCATGAGGTCAAAGGTCAAGGTCACAGGACTCAATATGTATGCAAACATTGCTTGTAATCATGGCAAAATCTCAAGAACTGAATGTCAGATTTCAATCTAACTTGGTACCTGAATTTTTCTTGGGAGCCAATGTAACCATCAAAGTTTGGGGTTTATGGTCAAGGCCACAGAACTCAAAATATATATATGAATTTTTTTTTTTTCAGTGCACGTTATTTTGGGCTTGATATTAAAAATCGCGTCATAGCGGAGGCATAATTTTTGACTGCGCGCAGTCGAAGATCCATCTAGTTGTTAAAATGCAAAACTCCAAAATCACCACCAAAGCAGGAAAATGTTCTCCTTTTAGCCCCCAAAAATCCGATATCCACCCATTATATCATGATTTATCTACATAAATTGAATGTTATATTGCTCCTTGAGTTAATTAACATGAACATGAATCTAATATAACAGATACGACATCAATATACAAAATTAATCTAATGTGATGTTACAATAGAAAGATGAGGAGACCTAGGGAGAAGCAATGCTTGTGGAATTAATGTCCCTCATGAGTTGCGTGAGAGTACATGTGCATTCTTGTACATATAATATACGATTAATGTTGTGATTGCTCTGCTTGTGTTGCAGCTGAATGTCAAGCGAGCGACAGAGAGAAGGAAACCTCAGGAGATCAAGAGCACCAAACAACTCTTCAACTCTCAGGAGTTCAACTTCAATAAAATCAGGCCGCACGAGGTAAGTAAAATAATCATAATGTTGTACAGTGTAATAAATGATGTGAAGTTATGCAAGCGTAGTGTATGCAGTACAAAGGCGGGTCGGGTTCTTTCATCTCATTAGTATGCAGACCTTCTATCATGTGTGAAAGCAAACATAGGAACGTGTGAGTTATTACAGGTAATAGAGAGTACTGGAGGCAGGGGCTCGATTACGCACCAGCGACATTTACCATGGTAATTGGAATCCTTGGCTCTAACTCGTCAATGTAATTAAACTAAGATAAGCAAACATTAAAAAATATGTAGCAGATCCCACAAGCCTTCCTTCCGGGGGCTTGGGGCGCATTTGTCCCCAAAATGCCCAAAAGAGCCCCAGAAAATCATAAAAGAGCCATCGTAAATTTGCATCTACATGTACTTGAGTTCTATGCAAAACAAATTTTACAGTGTTATTTTCATGCTGGCAAGCTTGAAAAGTAGCCTAGGGAAAAGTAACAAGGGCTGGTCCTGCGTCATGGTCGAGCCCTCGCCCCTGGTTGAGCTTTGTAAAAAATATTTAAAAACATTCTGTATATCCTTCATGAATACTGTTGAAATATCAACAGATTTTTGTTTGCATGATTCAATGTAAATACTGTCGATATCTATTGTTTTACTGGGTGAAAAGTTTTGTGCATGCAGCAATGGAGACAACTTTCACCTCTGGATAATTTGATTTTGCAAGTTTTCTATCTATCAGGCATCTGTTTACTTTATCGGTGGTATGTGACAACATCTTTAGTTGAATGAGTTGTGTTCTATACATATGCATAACATCACTTTCTGACTTTTCCCTTGTGTTGTTATTGTGGTATTTCATCTTGAAGGAGGTAAACTTCTGCAAGACCAATACAAATAAAGATGACATAACCGTCAATATTCCTTTGTTTACTGATCAATGCAGCACCTTGTTGCCAATTTGTATGATGCCCATAGTAACAATGTATAGAAGAAACAGTTATAAAAAAGGGCGATATTATGCTGCATTCATGATCAATATGAATTCTGCCATTCCAATCATCTCAGATCATCATGGAAATGCATCCTGGAAGTGAGGATAACATTTCTACCCCAGTCCTGAATGAAACGCCCCATGCTGCCAATGGCTCACACAGTAAGGAGGGCAGCTGCATTGATGAGGAGGGGAGGGGCAGCTTTAAGGTCATCATTAACATCAGTCCACTGGAGCACTGCAATGTCCTACTGGTTCCGAGCCCAGAAAAATGTCAACCCCAGGTGTGTATTGAAGTTAAAACAGTAGTACTATGCTAAATAGATGCGTATGTAGCATTTTTCATGTGCTTGATTTTCAGTTGGTATTACAATAATAGAAATCAATTTCTTATCATTTGTAGCCCAGTAGACAAGTGCAAACAAGATTTATTAGATTTAAGTGACCACAAACCTGCCTCTGGTAGCCCTAAAACAAAGAAAAAACATTTACTTTGTTATATTTGTTTGCCTAATAAATCAGTCAAGTTTTTCATTGAAGACATTTGGGTGGTCCAAGTTGATTTTGTATATACGCGATCTTGTATGCTTTTCAATTTAATCATAAATATCTTCATAATAAAGGAGACATTGGAAAAAATAACCCATTTAATTTTTCTGTTATAAAGCCAAACAAGCTATAATTATTCTGCAAGAATCTTCAGAATTGAAGGAGGCAGTACGCCAAGAAGTAGAAGGATAAGAGAAATGTGGTTTTTGTTGAATTTGACAAAATGGGCCACATTCAGAGAGAAAGGGAGATATGACATATGACCCTATAAATAGATTGCAAATGTAACTCATAATTTGTATTTTTCATTACTTTTTATTTTTCAGATAGCGACCATGGAAATGATCCAAATAGGTGTGGAGGCTATCATGCTTAGCTCTAGCAGGTCAGTAATAAATATGATTGTATAAATAAATATTAGTGTACGAAGTATACTAGATCGTGAAAAAATGATGTATGTTAATATTTCATAAATCCAATTGTATTAGTATACTAGTATAGACTAAAATGGCATTTTTATACAAAATGCAATATGTATTATCTATCACTATACTAGACAAAATGTTGCATTTATGTAAGAAATACAATTTTAGTATGCTAGAAAGAAATAAATAACTCCATCAGCGTTTACAATGACAATCATGTATGTATTCCTCCAGGGGTTTCAGGATAGGCTACAACAGCCTGTGCGCCTACGCCTCTGTCAACCATCTTCACATGCATGCCTACTATGTGCAGCATAGACTTCCCGTAGAATACTGGGTAAGTCTTCTAACAATTACTGTTCCCACGTAATATTGGATTTAAAAAAATTCATATAAATGCCATAATAGTACCAAAAAAGTACCAAATTTGCCCAATTGACCAGTATCTGTGCAGTATCTAATGCAGTAAACAATTCATTCATTCACTCATTCATTCACCCATTCATTCATTGTTTTATCCTATAGCAATAGTAAACCGGTCACTTTGGCACATTTTAATCCACCTTTAAAGAAAGGGGATGTACTCAGTCACGAAGCAAGCGATTTTTACAAAAGTGGTGTAATTTCATACCTGTAGGAGGAAATTAGCTAATCCACTGATGCATAAAGGAAACAAACAGGGATGTCTCAAATAAATGAGAAATAGATGGCTCAAAAAACTTTCCAAACTTTTTTTAATAGTTTACATTATGTCTGTTATGAGTTTGAATTGATAAATTTGTAAAACAAAAAAGTATTCAGCACACACATGCCCCAAGTGTGTCACAACAAATCATGACTTCCAATAATATGAAGTACATGTAAACTTAATATTGCATGAATCATGTATGTATGTTGTTTTGGAGAATAGCCAATAGGTACAGCATTAATTGAGTTGTCCACAAAGGAATAATCAGGGTTCGCCCTTAGCAGTGGCCTGGGTGCCAATGGCCACCTTTAGTTTAATTTGGCCGCTAGAAACCGGCAAGAAGCTCTGTATTGGCCACCTTCAAATTAAGATGTACAACTTACACGTCTTTGGTGATATATCGGATGTGTAATTTAGGCCACCTGAAAGTAAAGCTTAAGGGAGAACCCTGATAATTAATATACAAGTTGCCAATTTTCATTTTGATTTGCAGCCCTCGAAAGAGGTTGTGAGAGGGCGATGTGATGAGTTGATAGGCTGGCCGGCCCAGGCGTTCATCCTGCAACTGAGGAGGGAAAACTACAAGGAAATTGTCAGGTCAGTTTGTGACTTGTGATCTAATATTGGGGTGTACAGAGCTGCCAAGTCTTCCTGATTTCGCAGAAGACTTCCTGAAAATAGACCAAGATTAGATAGCCAATCTTCCTGATTATCAAAAACTCATTGTCTTAGGTTGTATGCATTTTATAGATATCTTCCCGATTTCTGATGAAATTTCCCTAAATCTTCCTGATTGTTGAATTAGAATGTTGGTAGCTCTGGGTGTACCTAGTAAGTATGTATTGTATTATGGCAGTCAAGGGATTGTAATATGTATGATAAATTGTAATATAAATGATTTTGCACACAATGTTTACTGTTATGAATAGAAACAAGGGCCTCGTTCTTAGTTATGGTGCTCTAATTTTTTTTTTAATGCAGGGATCTTTACCTCAAAGTCAAACTGCTGCAAGACAAGGACATCGCACACAGCATGCCTTAAGTATCACAGTCAATGCTCACTATATAAAGAGGACACAGTCAAATTGCTCTAGTTGTTTACATTTTGCATCTTTTAAAAATACAGGGATCTGTACCTGATTGTCAAACTGCTGCAAGACAAGGACATCGCACACAACATGTTCTTCACTAGGGGCCTGACCCTCGGACCAAACCCACAGGATGATGGGAAGACTATACGACTTGTTCTGTGGCCGCGGAGATCTTCTTACGGTATGTCACACGCATATGTGCATTTTTGTAAGAACCTTTAACCCATCAATTTTACCTGTATGCATTTTCACATGTTCTTACAGCCCACTATGAGGTCAAAAAATGATTAGCTTTAGTGGATGATGATATTGAAACAAAAAGCAAATAGACTAATAAAAAACATTCAAAACTATTTTGATACCACAGTAATATTGACCATTTTTAGCTCATCCGGCCCGAAGGGCCCGATGAGCTTATGCCATGGCGTGGCGTCCGTCGTCCGTCCGTCCTTCCGTCCGTCCGTCCACAGTTTTCAAAATGCTTCTTCTTCGTTATTTTTCAACCGATTTTGATTCTGATTGTTTCATAAGATATGGCTAGGAGGGGGATTTAAAACTTCTACACAGAATCGTGAAATTCATTATCTATGGTAATTTATGCAAATTTATTCGAAATCACAAAAAATGCTTCTTCTCCTTCATTTCTCGACCGATTTTGATTTGGTTTGCTTTATCTGGTAGAGCTAACTTTGGTACACTAAACTTCTATACAGAATTTTGAAATTTTTCTCCATTAATTAATTATGGTAATTTTTAATTTTTGTATTTATTTATTTATATTTTTTAAAATTTGTTAAATTTATTTATTTATTTATTTATTTATTTATTATTATTTATTTTTTTTTCCCCATGTCCCTTCCGGGGCATCAAATTTATATTTTTTTCACTCTAATTTTTTTTTTTTACATTTTTATGTCCCTTCCAGGGCATCAAATTTTTATTTTTTGACCAGTTGAAAAGTGTACCACATGAAATTTGCGATATTTGATGTTGCGAGATGCCGGATGAGCGCTACGTCATTGACGTTCTGGTTTAAAGTTTAAAATCAATCCTAATTTGGTTGTTTTCATGTTTTCAATGATCTGTGTACCATGAAGACTTTTTTTTTCACTGTAGGAAAATAGTGACGTTGTAATAATTATGTTATCAATTGTGGTGCATAATTGTTCCATACTATTTGTTCATCTCTGTTTGTATGCTTTTCTTGCCTGTTTCTTGTTCGGCGAATGCGTTGTTACAGTAACTTGCCGATTGGTCTACAGCCATTTGGTCTACTAGAAAATTATAAACTTGGGGGCATATGATTATAAATAGGGATTATGATTAGGGTTAGGGGTGTGGATTAGGGTTAGGGTTAGGAATTGGGTTAGGGATCATGTTTGGAGTTGGGGAAATTGAAGTTAAAGGCATCCGGTAGTAGACAAAATGAGTTGTAGACCAACCGAGTATAGACCAAGCAAACATAATCCGTTGTTACTTGTCGGGCGAATGCGTTCCTTGTCAGGTGATGTCTGTTGTTTGGTCCACACATTCATAACTAGGCAACAAGGCTTGTGCCCACTACAACACACTGAACTACAACGCACTAACTAACAATATTGTATGTTGTTTAGACTTAATTTATACTGATCTGTACACATTATTTGTTGATCATGTCATGACAGGTACAAAAGCCAGTGATGCATTCAACGGAGCATGCTGCGAGCTGGGCGGTCACCTACCTATCAAAAGTAAGTTTTATTGTGTGATTTTACACTTTTACAACAACAAAAAGATTTTCTTATTTGCATATTCTTGGTATTATGATGTTGTAAAATTGCCTTGGATTTTAGAGTTGTTGTTTTTTTAGGGAAGGAGGGAGGGGGAGTAGTGAGTAGTTAAATTGAACAAGATTTAGTTTTGTGAAACAAACATACAAGCAGTTATAAATATCAAGAACATGACTGGTATATGTTCATAAAAACACAAAGATACTATACATTGGAAAATGTATATTTTGTTCTATTAAAATATATTATATATTTTTTAAAAATGCATATATACACATTTTTATATAGTTTCTTAAAGTTCTGTGGATCTCATTTGTACACAGCATAGTGACCAGTTATAAACAAACCCAAATATATATTTTTTTTGTGACAATTCATAAACAATTGTGATATAGTCTGTAATCCACACTCATTGATCTTCTCCATGCCCATGAGTCGCTCGGACACAATGTGTGCTGGTTAGCATTTTAGCCTATGGGTAATAACAGTGTATAACAGTGCTTAGAGATGATATTGTATCATATTACATTATTAGGCGCTATATAAATCAAACCTACTATTATTATTAATTGCTATTTCATTGCTCACATTTGCCTCCTCTAGTGGAGAAGAGATACAAGCACCTGACTGATGAGGAATGTTGCCAACTACTGGAGAGCGATTCCCTCCTTCCACAAGACTTCGCAGATCTCAAGAAAGATGTCAAAAACCTCTTCCAACAATGAAACAAGTAAATGTACTTCCTAAAGTATATATTTTGTATAACTACATTAATTGCATGTTTCAATCGTTGAAGGGCATCTAAACTGGTTTGGACGTTTTATTACTAGTGTATTTGCCTTCCGGAGGCATTGTTGTTTTTTTATCTATAAATATATTGTAATATATTTATTTATCTTCTGAACTAATAATGCTATTCATAGTATCTACAATATTTCGAGCCTCTGCTTTGATGTTAATGTACATGTGTTATTAATGGCCTGGGGGGTGTTTCACAAATATCCTAAGTTGAACTTAACTCTAAGTTGGACTTAGTATGGAAAGCCATTGTATCCTTGGAATAAAATATATGCAAAGGCAAATAAGCAAGAATTTTAGACATTTCATAAATGTTGCATCAAGAACATGAAATCTCCTTGATAATAGAAAATATCAATGATTTGTATCAACATTTTATGCCTTTTAACAGAACTTGTACAAAATTGTTACAAAGCTTTCCATAATTTCTAAGTCCAACTTCGAGTTAAGTTCAACTTGGGATCTATGTGAAACACCCCCCTGGTCCCACTGCACCATTTCTCTTTCTGAAACGGTGACTATCTAGCAACGAAATGGCCACAGTCGATTAAGCAGACATAGGAAATGGAGCCGAATTAAAAGTATCCTACTAGTCCATTCCGAACTTGGTCTGCATCGTTTGGTTGCCTGCTAGTACCTGCCGGATAGGAAACGGAAGGAGAACAGAACAGTGGGACTAGGCCATTAAGAGGCATTCATCTGTGTGTATTTAGCCTTGAGGTGTCTGGTTTTTTTCCTTTAGGTTGGAATGACAAACTTCTGGGCTACCAAACATGATTTCTGACTACCAAAATGTAGTTCATGCCAAATTTTACTTGCCTGACCCGGGCAACCAAACAACACATCCTTTTTAATTTGTTTAGGGCCACCAAAGTCAAAATTTGAGCCGGCTTGATTTCACTTTCCTAAATGGCCCACTAGGGTTAAAAGGGTTAATTTCTGTTGGGCAAAGAAGCAGTCATATATTGAGGTACATGTATGCAGGTGTACTGATTTCACCGGGTTTTTACCAAGCTCTTTCTTTATGAGAAGGAGTTATTTTTAACTTTTTGTTCATAATATCCTCTCTGGGGGACAGGGGGATTTCTCAAGCCTCTAAACTAACCTTTTTGTTAATAGGGAGAGTTATTGCACGGTACTAAAGAGTGTTGAAATAACCTAGAGTGGTTAATAGCTATCTACCATAAACCGGGGTGAATTTGACCAGTTTTTGAGAAAGATGCATTTTTATCGAGGCTCACTTTCTTGAACTAATTTCTCATTTGTTACATTACCCTATAAGAATATATTTAAGATAATAAGAAATTTGTTCAAGTGAGTGAGACTCAATGAAAATTCTTCCTTCTCAAAAATCGGCCACACTTACCCCGGCGGCTTGTCACCCCGGTTTACAGTAATTATTGTGTATTTCACTTGTTGGAGGCTAATCCCCACAATACTCATGCTGCAGGTTTATGAAAAGTGCATGTTTTCCAAATTCGAATCTGTTTTTAATAGATAAATATATTTGTATGTCTATATTATATGTATATCATGGCTCATTGCAACTATGTTTTGGGCTGAATGTGTGTGTTACTCACTAGTCACACTTTCAATGTGGACCAAAGATTTTGGTTTGCTACTTTTTGATACTTTGTCACGGGCATTGATATTGCCCCATTGTGCAGACAACTTTGAACTCTCACTTGTATCATATTATCCCCTAAAGACTTTTTGAATTAGTAAAGTGTTAGGAAATACACATACACACATGCAGAATGCTTTTTGCACTGATATATTACTTTTTGTAAATGAAAATCAAGACATTTTCTGAGGACATAGACAGGCAGGGCACCAGCACAAATTTATGTCGGGCAAGTTTTTTAACTGTTTAATTTGCTTGCCTAATTGGGCAAATAAATCATTGCTAGACTCGAGACAACAGTGTAATTTCATAGGTGTAAATCTCATCTAGAAGGAAGAGGGTAAGTATGTTTTATTTTGGGACAAGTTCAATTTCAAAATGTATGATTTTTACCTGCCCGAACGGGCCAATACCAAAACAAGTTAGTGTGGAGACTTGCAGACAGGTATATACAATATATCAGGGCTGGACATTAGCACTGGATCACAGTAACCCAATTTCTCTACAGCCAAATTTGACTTGCCTGACCAGGCAACGATGCTTGGTTTTCTTTGAGCCTCTCAAATCTTGTTTCCAGTCTTGAATTTTATTTGCCAAACAAGTGGAGCAGTACTGTCGTGTTATATTCAAGTTGTTTTAGTTTGAAAAAAAGCAACTGACATTTTAGTTTCCTGGGTTGATATTCAGTTACTGATTAATATTTAGATTAAGTAGGACATCAAATTAGTCATGGGCAATGCTAAGAAATTGCCATATCTTAATATATAAACTTGGATTAAGAACGAAAATAAATTAGTCATGGGTTATGATAATATGTTAATATATCTTGCACCGCATAAGACTTTTGCTGAAGTGTAACCACATCTACAAGTAAAATACTTAAAGATATTTTATCATCTCAATTGTGCTTTTCAGTTGATTAATCAGTTGTATCCAAATGTAGGCCAAGTCATTATTTCCTAAGCCAAATATTCAATAAATTGCTTCAATTTTGGCATGGTAAGTCACTTACGCCAAATATTAAGTAAGTTACTTCAATTTTGACTTAAAGGTGCACCTGTAAAGTGTCAGATATTGCCTAAAATTACATTTGAGACTTCAATCCTACACCTAAATCATTGTAAGATATGTCCAAATGATGTGTGAAAGTTTCATTGAAAAAGAACACTGCTTTCCTGGTTAAAAAAACAAAAATTTGTGTCAGTTTTTACAACGAATTACTGTATACCGTGTATGAGGTTTATGACCGTTCCTCAGCGCTCTTGAGCTGAATGATTATCAATGATAGATATCGTCATACTAAAGGGGCATTTTAAAAAATCTAACCCTATTTTATTCTTCTCTTACCATAAGCCAAACTACACGGTAAAAAGAGAAATGTGGAAGCTCCAAGTAATTTTCGTGGAGTTAGACACTTTACTGGTTTCACTTTAAGTTGACACATACTGGTTATTTTATCATTCAGTTTTGAATTTCCACATTTCTGTGATATGGCGTATGATTTATTTTGTTTTAATGGTTGATAAATGGTATTCTTCTCTTACCATAAGCCAAACTACACGGTAGAAGAGAAATGTGGAAGCTCCAAGTAATTTTCGTGGAGTTAGACACTTTACTGGTTTCACTTTAAGTTGACACATACTGGTTATTTTATCATTCAGTTTTGAATTTCCACATTTCTGTGATATGGCGTATGATTTATTTTGTTTTAATGGTTGATACATGGGTGCCAAATTAATTGATAATTGTTATGTATCTTGGCAATAGACGCTGTACACCAAATCAACTCAAAGTCAAGGAATGTATGGAATGTATTGTCAAAAATACATTTGTAACAAATATTTTGATATATTGATAAAATATATTGACTATAATTTGTATAACTACCTTTTTTTGTTGTCGTGCCAAATCATTAGTTGAGAAAGATAAGGGTGCTAAGTCACTTTTTATACTTTAAAGAAATCATGTTTTAAAGTTTTGAGATCATTGTAGAAACCAAATATAACTCTTTTACTTTCGATGAATA
Source organism: Echinarachnius parma (assembly GCA_037951105.1). Taxonomy (NCBI): domain Eukaryota; kingdom Metazoa; phylum Echinodermata; class Echinoidea; order Clypeasteroida; family Echinarachniidae; genus Echinarachnius; species Echinarachnius parma. The sequence continues at coordinate 22,240 of JBAMJV010010155.1, forward strand.
TTCCGAAATTAAGAAATAGTAACATGTTGCATTACAAAGAGAAGGTAACATGTTGCATTACAAAGAGAAGGTAACATGTTGCATTACAAAGAGAAGGTAACATGTTGCATTACAAAGAGAAAGAGAAAGTATGCAGAACTTAATTTAGCCAAAAATACACTTAGCCCTTTTCTCTCTCTTACTCTCTTCTCACTCGAAGCTATAGTTTAAATGCATAGTTCTTTGTGTAATTTGAGTGGTATATGAATGAACAGAATATTGATTATATAATAATGTACTCTATTTATCTGCAATAGGTTATGCTAACTATTACTATTTTGCTTGTAATTCATAATCAATCATGGAACTTTGATTTTGCGTTTTGAAAGCAATATTTCTCATTATGTATCGTTAAATTTTTTGTAATGTTTTGGGGAAATTTGTTAATTGGGAAATGCTTGTTTTTAATGTGCCTATATACAAACTTTCCAGCAAATGGTATTGAAATTAATTTATTTCTTGATAATGTAAGAATGGTTTTGTAAAAATCCGCTACATACATATTCGAGAAACCATTGGGCAGAGCAAATCAAATGTGATAAAATGGTACATTTGGTTCTCTTCGTAATAATGAACTAATAAAGTAGTTTAAGCATGTATCTGTCGTTTTGCAACAACTGTTTAAACTCTGTGACATTCCTTTTTTCTATTTGCATACAACCTAGTCAAAATTCTTTTGCTAATTAATTTGTTCTTGCTTTGCCTATGAAAGGTGTTTTATGTTGAGAATGGTATGATTTTTTTATAGTGTTATAGAATGGTTTGGGTTTTAATATTGCCATTAATTGCATGCAATTGAATAGTGAATATTTCTTTATTAATTATAATTACAGTTTTAAAGTGTTTATTTTTTAATAGCAACCTGCATGCTCTTTTTTTTTGTGTGCCAACTCATTGATTTGTATGGACTGGATTTCAATATGTCAGGTGTAACCAGATGGCTAGGCAGACAATAATCACTAACCTTAACACACTCGTATACATGTACATGTATGCACTCATTGACTTTTGTTCAGGTTCTTAATTTTGTATAGAAGCTTTTTTTTATCACTTGCAATTTTGTTTTAAAATGTTGATTAATTGCATGGAATTGAGTGTAAATTATGATAAATGACCTTACCCACAAAAATTTACATTTTCATCTTTCATTTGCTTCAATATGAATAGAATCCATAAATCAGGCTTTTTTAATCATTCCTAATTAAAAGTGCCAACAGATTTGTTAAGACCTAGTACAATTCTGTAATATTTCTGTGGTGACCATTGGAAGAAAACCAAAATAACCGTGTATTTGAATATGTGGGGACCCGGTATGAGGTGGAAGCGTTCATGTGAAGGATCTTCTCAATGCCCGTGAGCGGCTTGGAAGGAATGCTCCCCAGGGAGTGGAGATGGCATACACAATGTTTGCTGGTTTGCAATGTATCCTATGACGGGAGTAATAATAGTGTAAAGTGCTTAGAGATGATATTGTATCATATTAAGCGCTATATAAATCAAACCTTTTATTATTATATATGTGTATGTTTCAGAGAGAGTTGGAGAGAGGGCAATAGGCAATGAGTTTGTGAGATAATGTTCCCATTTATACATTTGCACAGCTTTTACAATTTCCGCAGGCCTGGGAATGTTTCACAAAGATTGTTTAGTTCAACATGAACTTGCATCAAGACATCAAAACAGGGTTTGAAATTAGAAGATTCTACAAATTTAACTTGCTCGACTGGGCAACTCCAATTATTCAGAGTCTTTCATTTATTGTTTTCTTTGTTTGAGGCTACTCCATTCACAGTTAAGGCCACGTTGGAAATATAATTTGTTCATCATATAAAAATAGCAAACATTATTATAACCTATAACTAAACTACTTTCTATTTTGTTTGGGAGATCATGATTTTGTGCAAAAGGTGTCCAATTCTATATATGTTATCTAAAAACTATAACCTGCTAATACTATTATATATTTTCAAAGTATTCATTCCGTTGCTGATATTGATTTGCAGTTTAAACCAACACAAATTGATTTAGGAATAGACATTTTAGTTTTTACCATTATTTTTAGTTACGTACATTTGGTTGAAAAATGTAAATTTTAGTCAGATCTCACATGTTAGTCAGAACTCACATGTTATATGTATGTGGGGAAAGAATTCGTGATGATGTATAGGAACTGAAATAAATGTAACTTATCAGGCACAATGGTGTATGTGGATCTTTAACTTATCAGGCACAATGGTGTATGTGGATCTTTATTGTGTCTGTGGACTCAAACTTGGAATTTGTGGGGGTATTTTTTAGTGCTCTTTTTTTTCAAGTAATCTTATTTGAGTATGTGATTGTTGCAAAGCATGTCACTTTGACAGGCCATTTGAACTCAAACTTTGATGCCATACTTTAACCACTTAAGGAATGCTCCACAGGGAGTGGAAAATGTGCACATGAATGGATTGATGGCGTGTATCCGATGACTGAGTATTAAGCTATTGGTGGATATTTTTCTCTTAATGAATGTATATTTTATAAATATCATTGGAAAATATTGTTATGAACAGGTTGACAAAAAATGGTACAATACTATTTTCATTTTACCAAAATATTTCTATGGTAGTTAGAAAATTAGGTTTAGAATATTAGAAGTAACCATTAAGACTGAGCACAAATTTAAATACATTTCAACATTTACAAAAGTATTAATAATAACTGCAGATTATTGAGAATTTGTAAATGTTTAATTGTACTGATTTACAATAACAACTAATGCATATAACTTCATACATGTATGCCCTTCAAAACGTCAAAATGGCTGGAATTTCAAACAACATTTTTCACAAACCATAATCAAAGCATTGTACAACATGACTTTGTGCTGTTTTACAACAATGTACAGGCATGTGCAAGTTCTTGTGACTTGAAATTGGGTAATTTTGTCTTTAATCTGAGCTCAGTCAGCTACAAAGTAATGGATATTGATTTCCATGATAACTGTAGAAATACATGTATTGTCAAGCTAGGCGACATTTATAACAAAATCTTTGTTAAAAAATTTTGATTAATTGTTTAATAATCATATTTTACTAAAATAATACAAAACAAGTGAAAACACTTCAATCATTATTCAGTCACATCCGATGATACACAAACAGTAGACATTATGTAGTAGAGTATTTTAATGGTGGACCATAAACTCATATAACTAATATAGACGCCGCGTACTCGTGCATCCTGTCGGAAGAAGATGACAGTTCGTAATCATGGTAATGGTAGAAGCTCTTCATTAAGATGTGGTTGAGAGAGAGATGCGGCCCATCTGGGACGCTATTACGGACGATGAGTCATCGTAGAGAGAGTGGAAAGAATAATTTACTGTCATTTTCATTGACAACGTAAAGGAAAATAGAAACAGCGGGGAGTCAACACATTTTCCGATGCATTAACATAGTTCAGTGCCGAACACAGGCCCTTCGATAAGATGTAATTCGCATAAAAAGAATACGTATTAATTATCGCATCGGGTTCCCGTAAAAAATTGATAATTGCGATAAAAAAAAAAAATGAAACAGCGGATAGTTTTGTCATTAATGTCCCCATGACTACCTAGTGCTGAACTGTCAGTTTTGTTTCTAAATGTATGGGAGATTGAAACTGCAGTGAGTCTACACGTTTTTATTGACATCACCATCGTATATTATCCAATTTGATGCAATCAATGAGCAAGAGAGAGAGCCGAGGGTTTTCACAGGCACATCTTTCCTGTCCTCTTCTCATCTTTGCTTTTCTCTCCACCCTTTCTCCTTGCCATCGATCTGTGCTTCAGTATAGTATGGGAGTATTGTTTGTTGCAAATGTAACCATAGGGGGTCGACACTCCAGTTGGTTTAAGCCTACCTTTGGGTACTTGTTAAGAACCATTTTGTGAGCTTTGTTTCAAATGTGAAATAAGAGAGAGAGTGAACATAGAATCATATAGTCTGTGGGCCAGAGGGGCCTACCGGTGACCCCCCCTCTGATCCTCCGACTTGGGTGTCATTTTGTCCATTGATATGTCCAATGTTAGAAACAAAATGTTAACAAGAAAAAAACTCATTTATACTATGTTTTTTTACTACTTTTTTTGAGGTATGTAAAAATAGCACCTTTTCATGTTTTGCTTCATTTCTTAGGGTGGGTGAAAATTGAGATTGCATTAAATGCTCTCATTTCATAATGGCTAGGTCTTTATCTACTAAACTTTGCTGAAACCCATATTCATATTAGCATATGGTACAGACAAATTTTCGTTGTCATAGTTGATTGGGTTCATATAATTATGACGTCATCAAATTTGCATATGAAACATCACGGGAATTTCCGTGAACAAAACTGTTAAAAAACAATGTTTATTAATATAGTTTGTTTTTTTCACCTTGAAAATTATGGCAGTGAGCTTAAACTCATGATTTCTACTAGTGAGAGTGTATTCAAATCAGAAACGTGATTATTCTTTAAATATAATCTACAAAAGGGACATTTTTGATTACGTAATCACCATGTGTCATATGCAATTTTGAGGCATATAATGGCCATGTTATCTAGGTCACAAGTCGGTACATATTTTTTCCTCTTTAATGTCTTTATTTGATGGCCAATCACTCTCATATTTGGCAGATATGTAAAGCTAGGGGGTTCTTCAGTTTACAAGAAGTAGAATTTCAAAATGTCATCATATGAGGGCGCTATTCAATAAAATTGGTTAAAAAACACTAAAAATCCTATAAATTCGGACAATGATGCATTTTTAATTTTTTTTTTTACAAAACTTGATATTTTGCTTGCATTATTATGCAAATTTACTTTTCCTAGAATGACCTAAAGACGTTTATGTTGTATCTCATATTGTTGAGGGTCTAAATTAGGCCTAACTACTTCTGATCTAAATGCAATATAGAATACATTGCGCTACATAAAAATGCTTTCAGATAATTTATTAAATTGTAACCATTATTTTATCCAGGGTGAGATTTTCTGATTGCCTAATTATCCAAACATATAGCAAAAGCAAATTATTTGGGGAAAATTCTGGTCAGAAATTTGCTTTTCAGTATTGTAATATACTTCTTTTTGGCATCACATTTCTTTTCAGACAATTAGAGAACAAATGAATATGTTTTGTTGACAGTTCATTATTGTATCCCTCCCCAATTATGATTGTTTGTCATAAACTGACCGTTTTGTGTAGACATCTCAATTTTTGTGCATACTTTGCAGGAAATGTATGTATAATATTTTGTATTTTGTCTGGTCTAATTTAGACAACAACATTTATTTTTCAGCCCTGTTAATCTAGCCGAGAGTGAGTTATTTCTGTCTAAATATATTTACGAATATCAAATAAAAGCATATTAACAAACACAAATTGGTAAATACATCTTGCCAGATTAAAAAAAGAAATGTTCTGTATTAATTGTTTGCTTGAACTACCCCTTTTCTCAGAAAAGGGAAGAGTTTAATACGTCTCATTCAAGCTTCATTAGCAACGAAAGATGCAAATCACATATCTGTTGAACTCTTAAAATTTAAACACCTTTTTCTTTTTTTAGTACCGATACACACCATATACTAACATATCCCTTGAACTCACTAAGAGATACCTATGGCAGCGAAAATGAGCTGCAAATATCAATCTGGACACGCGATCACAAACAGAAAGAAACCATGGACAATCATCAACATTATCATTGACCCCAATAAGGCAACGGACGGACTATAACATTACACCAAACAATGTTTGTAGGGTGACAGATGCTGTACAGGTAATATCCACAACAAAAATAAAAACAACAATCAACCATCTAAAAAAAAAAAACATGGCAGTTGGCTTCAGTTCAGACCAACTGAACTCTTATATTAAAGAAACGTCTAGATGGCCTAATTTTCACTATTCGGCTCTCTATATGTTATTTTCCCCGAAGAAAAAGAATTGGCAGACATTTCTCATGAGATCAATCAATTTTGGGGTACTAAGTAAATATCTAATTGTCCTGGGATCGCCCCTTTTAAATCGCCAAAATGTGACGTCATCTAAAGAATGGACTAATGAACTAAATTCTGTAGATGACGCGTCATTACGTAAGCCAATGAATTGTCAATCACATGTCAATCACGCTGCCGATTCCGGACCCTAAGTGTGAGTAAACTGCCTGCTAAATGAGATTTGGCATCAGAAAATTAGTCTTAAATCACTACTGTGTTTATTTTCATGGATTTTTTTCGGCAGACCTATGTTTCAAGTCATCAACTATGGAATAAGTGTCAAAGTACGTTGTATTCTTTAGGTCCTTTAATTACCATGGACTTTAATTACTTGCCGTGCAATACATGCTTTTGTACTTTTGTTTCATTTATCCAATGATGATATCGAAATGTTTTATCGCCTAAGTGGATATTCCTTCATTCAGCTGTCATACTGTCTTAATTCTTTATTAGCGAACTAGTTTCCGGGGGTAGGGGGCTTGTCATAACTGCCAAACGGGTATGAGCCGCTTCAAAGACATGCTTTTCACAGCCGATCCGGCTGCTCCTAATAAGGGTCCAGTTTTCATTTTGCCACTCCCTGCTCGTAAGATTCTCATTTTCATCAAAAATGCTGGTTGCCGCTCCTAAGGTTCTCATTTTTATTTTGAAAAAGGCCGATCGCTGCTCCTATACGAGTCCCATTTGCATATTTTAAAAGGCCGATCGCCGCTCCTAATATAATAAAATTACAACAAAACAAGACCGCTTTTAAGACCTCGGCCTAAAAAATGTCTGTCGATCACCTTATAGCAATTTGTAGCTTGTATCATTTATTATTTTGTATCATCACACAACCTCCTGCCAATGGCTGGTAAATCCGAGCGTTACGTTGTTAGTGTCTTAGATCTACGATAGGACACATTCCATGTACCAGATCCCAACTATACCTAGGTGGTCATTGGTCTGAGGGGTTTGACGGCACTCACACTCTGCTGCACCTTCGATGTGTACTTAATTCAATATGTTGGAGTTGGAGTTGGAGTTGCATCTTTTCACGCCCGACTGATGCCTATTCAGGCTACGCCAAGTCATCCAGGGTTAGTTTAATCCTGCTGGCAGTGCATCTAATGTCTGCATAGACAAGCGCTTGTCTACTGGCATCTCCTCCAGTCTCTACTCCCAGAGCTTACGTCTTCTTGAAGACACACTGAAGTCCAGAGGGTCAACATATGAAAGGAAGCTTATCTTTGACTTAAGGCACCGAGGATGCAGTGGGTGGTCATTCAGAGGATGCATTTCGTCCTCTGTTTGTCTCAGTCGTTCATTCTGGCTAGCAACAGCTCTCCTTATTTTAGGGGGTGCGATGCCAGAGAGCAGATAGATGTTTTCAGTCCTAGTTGGTCTCATTCATCATGTGATGTAATGGCAGCTTAATTCTGTTAAGCAAAATATCAATCTTCATTGCATGTGATGAGCGTTCCCACACCGGACAGGTAAATTATGTAGTAAAGGTACAGAGAGCTAGACCGGTAGCTCTGATTGTTGTCGGGGTTTCTCCCAACTTGGATGTGCTCAGTTTGCCAAGAAAGGATTTCATGGAGCTTACCTTCCCTTTGAGTTTGTAATTTAAACATATATCTAAGGTCTTCCCATGGTGTTCCAGTCTAGTTTCATTCCAGTGATCTACATCTTCCGTTTGATTACCTGTTTGTAGTATGAAAATATGTTGGTAAGACCCTCGCACAAGAAGACAAGGGGGCTTCTGCCTTAGTGAATTCATCACGTTGGGTGGTGATACAAAAGACGTCTGCATATATGAAGCTCCTGGTCGCATGGTAGATAGACCTATGTTGATTAGATTAGGGGCCAGAACGCTTCCTTGGGAGAGGCCATTCTTCTGCTTATTGCAACGACTTTTCTTTTCAGACAGCTCGACGAAGAAGGGTCCGTTCTCAATCAGGGTATTCACCATGTATTCAGGTGCATGTTGTTCACATTCAGTAGTTTGTGTAGGAGCCTGTGGTGGTTGACATTATCATAAGCTGCTGAGAGGTATACAAACACAGCTCCAGTTAAGACACCTTGCTAAAAGCCATCTTATATAGTTGTGTAAGGTTGAGCAGTTGTCTTGTGCAAGACTTCCCAGACCGGAATCCTGCTTGCTCCTTCATCAGAGATGGTTCTACAACTGCAATGTATATGCGGGTCAGAATTAGATGCTCAAACAGCATGAAGATGTTGCAAGAAGTGAGACCGGTCTGTAATTCTTTTTTTTGCAGATGGGTTTTTTCATGGAGCTAGTATGAGAATGCTGTTCAGTATGGCACGGAATTATATTAAAGTACAAGTAACTATGTTACGATGGATGCCGTTCCGCGACAGGGATATGCAGTCTCCTCACAACAGAGTAGCCCACACACGCAATCTTGGTTCTGGTATGATGTACATTAAGTTGGTGTCTTTTCTATGGATTATGGCAAATTAATTACTGGGCTAGTGATTAATATCATGGGTAGGGAGCCAGTCTGCCCAGGTTTTGGGGTGCTCTGTTTGTGATTGCATGGTAGTGGTTTAGGATCAGGCGCTTGAAAAGCTGAACGATGTGGCACAGAATGTAGATGCTTATAATGTCTCCATCATTCTTTATGATAATTTGCTGTCGTAAAGAAAATGATACTTTGTATTATATGTAATCAGTAATTTAAAATAGAAAGGCGATGTAAGGCTTAAGTTCCGTCGTCAGGACTCCTGACGACGGATAGTCAACCTATTCGAAACGTCGAGTCCCTCCTACCATCCACCCTCTCCTCGCAATACCAACAGTCCTTTCTAGGACTATCAACAGTCCTTTCTAGGACTACCAACTGTCCTTTTTAGGACTCTCCTAGAAAGAATACCAACAGTCCTTTTCAGGACTATCCCAACAGTCCTTTCTAGGACTAACAACAGTCCTTTCTAGGACTACCAATTGTCCTTTTTAGGACTCTCCTAGAAAGAATACCAACAGTCTTTTTCAGGACTATCCCAACAGTCCTTTATAGGACTACCAACAGTCCTTTCTAGGACTATCAACAGTCCTTTCTAGGACTACCAACAGTTCTTTTTAGAACTCTCCTAGAAAGAATACCAACAGTTCTTTTCAGAACTACACCAACAGTCCTTTCTAGGACTACCATAGTCCTTTTCAGGGCTTACCAATCCACCCATCTCACATGGTGTACCCGTAAACCACACGTATTACTAAACATATTGTTATCTGGACGTTAGCTTTATTTTGTTAAAACTTAATTCGTCACTTTCTGTCACCATGGTAATCCTGAATTTATCTAGTTATCACATGAAATTGTTGTAATTATTTTTTTTGGTGGGGGGGGGGGGGGGGGGGGCGTGGGATATAAAAAAAAAAAACTGTCAACAGGACATATTCATTTTTTCTCTAATCTGAAAGAAATGTGATGCTAAAAAGAAGAATAATACACATACTGGAAAATAAGTGTCTGACCAGCATTTTCCCAAAATAATTTGTTTTTACTTCATATCTTTTTATAAATAGGCCATCAGAAATCTCGCTTAGGACGAGTTTTATAGGGTTGCAATTTAATAAATTATTTAAAAACATTTTTATGTAGCGCAATGTATTCCCTATTGCACTTTAATGGTAACATTCAGATCAGAGGGAGCTAGGCCTAATTTAGACCCTAAACAGTATAAGATTCAACATAAACGTCTTTAATTCATTCAATGAAAAGTAAGTTTGCATAATAATGCAAACAAAATATCAAGTTTTGTATACAAAGCAGACAGTACTGTTATAGAAAAAACTCATCATTGTCGGAATTGATAGGATTTTTAATGTTTTTAACTAATTGTGTTAAATAGCGCCCTCATATGATGACCTTTTGATATTCTACTAGTTGTAAACTAAAGAGCCCCCCTAGCTTTACATATGTGCCAAATATGAGAGTGATTGGCCCACAAATAAAGAAATTAAAGAGGAAATAATATGTACCCACTTGTGACCTAGATAACATGGCCATTATATGCCTCAAAATTGCATATGACGCATGGTGATTACGTAATCAAAAATGTCCCTTTTGTAGATTATACTAAAAAATAATCACGTTTTTTATTTGAATACACTCTCACTAGTAGACACCATAAGTTTAAGCTCACTGCCATCATTTTTACGGTGAAAAAAAAAAACTATATTAATGAACATTGCTTTTTTAACTGTTTTGTTCACTGAAATTCCAGTGATTATTCATATGCAAATTTGATGACGTCATAATTATATGAAGCCAATCAACTATGACAATGAAAATTTGTCTGTACCATATGCTGATATAGACATGGGTATCAGCAAAGTTTAGTAGATAAAGACCTAGCCATTATGAAATGAGAGCATTTAATGCAATCTCAATTTTCACCCACCCTAAGAAATGAAGCAAATCATGAAAATGTGCTATTTTTACATACCTCCAAAAAAGTAGTAAAAAAACATAGTATAAATGAGTTTTTTTCTTGTTAACATTTTGTTTCTAACATTGGACATATCAATGGACAAAATGACACCCAAGTCGGAGGATCAGAGGGGGGGTCACCGGTAGGCCCCTCTGGCCCACAGACTAATAAGGATTCCACGCTTCTCTGCTGTTTAAATCGCACCCGTTAGTATATTATGCTTTTATTATACTTGTG